>PVHX01003558.1:0-135498 GCA_004024805.1 Geosciurus inauris
TACTCTCTCTCTATATATATACTCTCTCTATATATATACTATACACACACACACACACACACACACGGGAGAGAACTGAACCTAGGAGTACTTTACCACTTGGCTACATCTCCAGTTGTTTTTTTTTTTTTATTTTTTGTACTAGGGATTGAACTCAGGGGTACTCGACCCCTGAGTCACATCCCCAGCCCTATTTTGTGTTTTATTTAGAGACAGGGTCTCACTGAGTTGCTTAGCGCCTCGCCATTGCTAAGGCTGGCTTTGAACTTGTGATTCTCCTGTTTCAGGCTCCCAAAGTGCTACGCCACTATGCCCGGCTTCCAGTTATTTTTATTCTTTATTTTGGGAAAGGGTCTTGCTAAGATGCTGAGGTTCATCTCAAACTTGCAATCGTCCTGCCTCAGTCTACTGAATCGTTGGAATTATAGGTGCATACCACTGCACGTGGCTCTAAATACAATTTTTCTGGTCATTTGCTTTACTGAAGTTTCTGCCTGTACATGTATGCACAGGCTAATTATAGTTAACAGTATGGCCTTTGTTTTGACACAGAAATGAATAAGGGCTGAAGATGTAGCTCAGTAGTGGAGCACTTGCCTAACATGTGTAAGGCCCCAGGTTGAATCTCCAATATTACAATAAATAAATAAGCAAGCAATCATTGTCCAGTGCAGTGGTGCATGCCTGTAAGCCTACAATCCCAGCAACTCTGGAAGTTAAGGCCAGCAAGGGCAACTCAGTGAGACCCTGTCTCAAAATAAAAAATAAAAAAGGGCTGAGGGTATAGCTCAGGGACAGAGTGTCCTGGGTTTAATCCTCTGTGCTGCCAATGAAACAAAAAGGAAATGAAACATTTGTAAAGTTGTTATTGTCAGAAATATTTTTTTCTAAAGCTTGCTATTGCACTTGCATTTATGAACAGTGTTACAGAAGGATCTATAATAAGCCTGACATTTCCTGTGTAACATTTGGGGGAAGGGTGTGGGGAATTGAACTCACCGACACTTGACCACTGAGCCACATCCCCAGCACTATTTTGTATTTTATTTAGAGACAGGGTCTCACTGAGTTGCTTAGGGCCTTGCTACATTGCTGAGGCTGGCTTTGAACTCAAGATCCTCTCGCTTCAGCCTCCTGAGCTGCTGGGATTACAGGTGTGTGCCACTGTGCCCTGCATTCCTGTACAACATTTTCATTGGAAGGATTTGCTTCATCTATCAGTGCAACAGGAATTCTTTACCAAGGTTTCTTTCTTCTATCCAAGAATTTAATTTACCTGCTTCCAGTCCATAAAACTTCTCAGAATAACTTGAAATGTCTAAGCCCAAATTTACAAAGCAACGTTCCCTATGTGAAATACAAATAAAAAACAAAAACGACTGGGGAGTAGCTCAGTGGTAGAGCAGTACTGGGTTCAATCCCTAGTACTGCAGGAAAAAAAAATGTCTTATGTCTGGGGTTGAGACTCACTAGTAGAGAACTCAATTTAAGTACTACCAACACACTACTTTGAATTTATAAACTTGGCCAATAAAATATGTGGAAAAGTCCTGCAACATTCAATATTACTGACAAATATGAACAAAATGAGTGATAAAAATTTTATGCCCTAATTATAGCATATTTATAATCTTTATTAAAAATATAGCTTTTGAGCCAGGTGCACGCTTGTAATCGAAGGGACTTGGGAGGCTAGGCAGGAGGATCACAAGTCCAAGGACAGCCTTAGCAACTTAGTAAGTTTCACTAAGTTCCTGAGGCTGGCCTTGAATTTGTGATCTTCCTGTCTCAGACTCCCAAGCTGTTGGGGTTACAGGTATAAAATTCACCACTGTGCTGAATTTTACAGCAACCAAAACTACTAGAAACAGTTGAATGATTTAGAAAATGCATGTCTTAATGAGAAACTCTTTGCTATTTTATCTCAATAGGCTTTTCCAGGACTTTTCCCTATTGCAGGGTTGCCTGGATTAGATACATTTTTCCCCTAAATTTGAGCGTGGCAATATTAAAATGCATACAATAGACTAACAATATCCTCAAATACTTAAATCAAGTGCCATATATAACCCCACATGATGTTACAAATTTTTCCTGTATAGAGTATCTTAGATACTTAATAAGCCTACATACAATATAAACTGGATTCTACAGGTACCTATAAATATTTTAAAATTTGGCAAATTGGGAATATATTTATACATATTTCTGAATCTGCAACAACTATAATTTATTTGTGAAATAAGAATACTCAAAATTTGCCAAATATCTACCATGTATCAATATATTGCTTTTAACCCTTAAATATTACGAAGTTGCTATTATAAAATTGCACAGAAATAAAATGAAATAAAACTCAGAGATACCAAATGGCATACCCAAAGTCATTTGACCAAAGGACTTATTTGAACCTACATTTTTCTAGTTCAAAAGGTATCTTCTATTCACCATACCTCACCACCTCTCTGTATTTGCTATTTCTTACATAAATCAAATTCCTCCCATCAAACTTGTATAGTGGATTGAGTAGGTATTAGTTATTCCTATTGAAATTAAGGAGAAAGTAAGGTTCAGCAGATTTTGATGATTTGACTAAGCTCAGATAGTCAGTACATTACAGAACTGAGCTTTGAACACCTTTCTCTAATTGCAGTTTTTATTTTTCCTGATCTTCGATGAGGATTCTTCTATATTGATGATCCAAGGACCTGTTTCTAAATTGACTTGGGTTGTTCTTTTCAATTTAAAAATTCTATGTAATATATTTTCTTTGTCTACTGTCCAATTCCTTTGGAGTTATATGGGCTTGATATGACTCACTTGCTTTCAAATTTTACAAAAAACAAAACAAAATTAAACCTATCAAAACCAGTTCTTCATCTTATATGACATATCTCCCAAGATCACATTAGAATCATGGCCAACATCACATCCTTCTACCTGGATTGCCATTGCTCCACACACTTTCTTTTAACTTCTTTTGTACATGCTTATTCAGACAGTGGTGACCAGCCCAAACTTCTTGTATGACTTTTTTTTTTTTGGTACTGGAGATTGAACTCAGGAGCACTCGACCACTGAGCCGCATCCCCAGCCCTATTTTGTGTTTTATGTAGAGACAGGGTCTCACTGAGTTGCTTAGCGTCTTGCCGTTGCTGAGGATGGCTTTGAACTCGTGATTCTCCTGTCTCAGCCTCCCTAAGTGTTGGGATTACAGGCTTGCGCCACGGTGCCTGGCTCTTGTATGACTGTGATATCCTTATATGGAATCTTAGCACCAAAATTGTTTTTCCTTCTTCCCCTCCACTTTCATCACCAATTAAACCTGTCTTTGTTGAAAGAATCTCTCTCTCTTGCCTAATTAAGAGAAAAGTCATCACAGCCCTTACCGACTCCAGTGTCCTGGCAAGGGCACCTGGTTGAGTCACAATATGGAAGTGAAATGAGAAGGGAACCAGCTGTGTGTAGAAGAGACCAAGAATAAGTGAGGTAGATTTCTTTTTTTTAATACATATTTTTTAGTTGTAAATAAACCTTTATTTTTATATGGTGCTGAGAATCAAACCCCGTGCCTCACACATGCTAGGCAAGTGCTCTAACAAAGCCACAACCCCAGCCCCTGAGTGATGTAGATTTCTAACAATCCGCTCTGGCCACAACTTACTCTGGTGAGAACTATATCAACTTTTTGCATGGGCTGACCTAATTACCTTGCATCGGGTCCCACATTTTAAAGGTTCCACCGCTTTAATACCACCACAATGGGTTACCAAGCTGCCAGCACACAAACTTTTGGGTGATAAACTCAAGGCTCATCCAAGCCATAGCAGTTCTCATGTTAACTAGGACTAATATGTCAAAGAAAAGAAAGAAAATAGGCAAAGATGAAATATTTCAATTATCTAAAGCTATTAAAAAAAAAAAGGACAGATTGCTGGGCACAGTGGTTCATGCCTGTAATCCCAATGACTAGGGAGGCTGAAGCAGGAGGATCATAAATTCAAGGCCACAATTGGCAACTCAGCAAGACCCTAGACAACCTAGTGAAACCATGTTTCCACATAAAAAGTAAAAAGGAGCTGGGTGTGGTGGCGCATGCCTGTAATCCCAGCACTTTGGGAGGCTGAGAGAGGAGAATTGCGAGTTCAAAGCCAGCCTCAGCAATGGCAAGGCGCTAAGCAACTCAGTGAGACCGTGTTTCTAAATAAAACACAAAATAGGGCTGGAGGTGTTGCTCAGTGGTTGAGTACCCCTGAGTTCAATCCCCAGTATCAAAAAAAAAAGTAAAAAAGGCTAAGGATGTGGCTCAGTGATAAAGTGCCCCTGGGTTCAATCCCCAGTACTACACACATGCGTACACGTGCACGCACACACACACAGACATTTTAGAACTATAAAACAACCAGCCTTTGGAGAAATAATAGTTGAAAAAATTTCAAGTCCCTTTAAAGACACTGACCAACATATTTCAGGGACTCAGAAACCTTACATAGGACAAATAAGAAATTCACACTTTAGAAATCAGTTAAATGGCTGAAAACCAAAGATGAAAAAACCTTTTTAAAAGCAGGCTTCTATGGTGTGGCCTTCCATCACTTCTCTGACTTAATGTCTTGGGACTAAATCACTCTCTTCCTTGCTGTTCCTTGAACACATCAACCACAACCTTGCTTTAGAGCTCTTGCAGAGACTGTTTCCTCTGCCTGGAATATTCTTTCCGTCTCTTAAACCTTTTCAAGTTTTTGCACAAATAACGCTAAATTTAAAAACCATATCCCATTCCCCACCTACTTGTGTACCTCAACCCCAACCCATCCACACCCTCAGACTTCCAATCACCCTGCTATGACATTTTTTCCCATAGCACTTTCACCACTAACATATAACTTGTTTATTTAATGTCTATCTCCATCCACTAAAATATTATCTCTGCAACGATAGAAATCTTTGTTTTGTTCATGGTGTATCCCTACTATCTTGAACACTTCAATGATTATCTGTTAAACAAATGTTAGCTATTACTGTATTATTATTACAGAAATTTTAGTCACCAAATAACCTCTCGTGCCATGCAGTCTAATATGCTTTCTCTACCGTTAGAAATGTCTCTGGCTTATGACAGAGGAACCGTTAAGTGCAATAGTTAAAAAGCAGACTCTGCAGCTCAGGAGACTGAGGCAGGAGGATCATGAGTTCAGAGCCAGCCTCAGCAAAGCAACACACTAAATCAATCAGTGAGACCCTGTCTCTAAATAAAATACAATATAGAGCTGGGGATGTGGCTCAGTGGCGAGTGCCCAAGTTCAATCCCAGTACCTACCCCTGAAAAAAAAAGCAGACTCTTGAACCAGTGAACGTGATTCTAAATTCTGGTTCTGTCACTTACCAGCTATATGACTTGGTATACATTCATCTTTCATATTTCTGTGCTTTGTTTCCATGAAGTTGGCAGGAGCATTAAATGTGTTGATAGATGCAAGATGCTTAGAATCTATGAGTAAGTACCATATACTTGATATTCTCATTATTGCTTATGTAATAAGTAGTGATTTAATCAGAATTCCTGTGCAGAGCAAAGGTAAACAATGAAATTAATGCCTTCATTACTAATCATTTTTAAATATATTAATATATTAACTAATCTAGTTGTCATAGCACACAATGGGTTCTATAAAACAAGGTTTACCAAGTTTGCTATGTTACCAGCTGGAATTCATTTGACTACAAATAACAAATTTCTGATTAGTAATAATTTACACAAACATGCATTTATTTACCTTACAAGAATTTGTGAGGATTCATTATGTCAGCAGCTTAACAACATCAGGGCTATGGATTGCTGTCTCAGTAGCTCGCTTTTCCCCATCAAGGCTGCAAGTTCTAGGTATCATGTCTTGTCATAACCACATTTAGGCACGAAGAACATGGTAGAAAAAAATGCTTTCTTTTTGTCAGTGAGGCAGTCTTTCCTATAAACTCCCAGTGGAGCTGCCTAGTTACAAGAGAGGCTAGGAGCAACCATGACAATGGGGTACAGTATTATGGTAGGTAAAAAGAAGCAGGTGGAATGTAAAGGCTTTTTGTCATATGCAACCAATTGTACTTGTAGTAGCTGATGATCAGAATTACCTGAGGACTTGGGGGGAAAATACAGGGCTATAATTCAGACAAATGAGTCACAATATGCTAGGATTAAGATTTTTCTTAAAAGCTCATCATATGAATTTAATGATGACAATTTGAGACTTCTATAATTAAGTACTGTAATGATTTAGAATATGTGATGCTGTCTTGATAATCAAATAACAGGGAGGAATGAGCTAATTACTATATTAAACTGATTCATTATGTTAAAATAAAACAAGGTCTTCATTTTGTTTCTATGTGCTGAGTTCCAATAAAAATAGTTTCTAGGTTAGAATAATTCTTCAAGGATTATAAAGGAAGTTAATATAACAAAGTCTGCTGCAAAAACAAATCAGGGTTGTGGCTCAGCGGTTGAGCACTTGCCTCACATGTGTGAGGCACTGGGTTCAATCCTCAGCACCACATAAGATAAAATAAAGGTATTGTGTTCATCTACAACTAAAAAAATATTTAAAAGAAAAAACAAACCAAAGGTCAGGTGTGGTGGTGCACACATGTAATCCCAGGAGCTCGGAGGCTGAGGCAGAATGGAAAACTAGTTCAAGGCCAGCCTCAGCAACCAAGCAAAGCCCTAACCAATCTAGCAAGATCCTGTCTCAAAATTTTATAAAAAGGCTTGAGACGTGTCTCAGTGGTTAAGTGCACCTGGGTTCAATTTAAAAAAAAAGGAACAAAAAGCACATTTTTCTTAGTATTAAATAAAATGCAGCTATTGATATATGTCACTAGGTGATGCACTGAGGAAGTATAAGCATTCACATGGGAAAGAATTCATGATAATCCAATCATAATTTAGTTGGCTCTTTAATCATAAAAGTTAAATAAACTTATATATAAAAGAGAAGAAAATAAATTTATATATAAAAAGGAGAGCCACGTAAGTTAATGAAGAGAGAAACTTCTGTGATACTAGCAGCTTAGAATACTGAGACTTTCAAATCATGGACATGGTATCTCTTGAGGACTTTTTATTTATTTTTTGATGCAACTGAGATGTTATCTGTGTCTTTACTTTTTTTAGCATAAAATATTTTAAATTGATACTACACCCTTACATAGTTCAGTATATCTTTTTAAAAATAACATTATTATATTTAACAAAAGTTATTTCTTAGCAATATCTATTACAAAAAATCACAAATATAAAAAAGTTACTATTAATTTGGAAATATAAATTAACAATAACACAAGGATATATTGTACACATACCAAATTGGCATAAATTTAAAGTTTTGATACTAAGGATCAGAAAGGATGCAGAACACAGAAACAGTAATATGTTGCTGAGGGAAGGGAGGATAACTGTACCTCTGGAAAAACAGCTTCATGCTATACAGTAAAACTGAAGATGCAGATACCTGATTTCTTTTACCATTGATATAGAACTAACAGAAATGCACATATGTACCAAGAGACACATATAACAGTGCTCAAACCAATATTGCTTACAATAGGAAGAATATGAGTTAACATAAATGTCTTAACATTAGAAAGGATAAAGAAACTATGCTATGTAATTCCATAGAATAATATAAAATGAACAAATTATAACTTTTGTAACAAGAATCAATCTCCCAAATTTTATAAAAATGAAAAAAGAGATACAAAAGAATATGCATAGTGCAAGTCTGTTCACATAAAGTTCAAAATCAAATGCTTCCTTAGCACTTATTTTCAAATGGTTCTATAAATTAAAAAAAAAACATATCCACTTATGGAGCTATAAAGAAAACATGGTAAAATGCTAACATTTGGAATCTGGTGAAGACTCTACAACAAAGGTCCATTGTACTACTCTGCTACCTTTCTGTAAGTTTGAGATGTTTTAAAATAAAAAGATAGGAAAATTTAAAAACCAGACAAAGTGAATTTTTATTGTTTAGGAGTAGTAAAATGATAAAGAAAATAATTATCAAAATTCAGGTTAGTGCCATCTCTGGGAAGAAGGATGAACTTGTGATGAGGAGCTTCCTGGGGAGTTTCTGGTCCCAGCAGTTTCTTCATCCAGGTGTAAGCGTAAAACTCTCTTTTACAACTATTTAGTAAACTGTACATACAAATTCTATGCATTTTTCCTGGATGTATATTTCACAAGAGGAAAAAGGTAAAACAGTGTGAAGAGGTATATAAAAGTACTTTCAAAGGAAAATTGCTGTACATTTTTAAAACATTGTAAAAAAATAAACTGCTATTGCTTTATAATAAGCAAATATAAGTAAGGGAGCTTTTGTCAAGTGTCCTGTTTACTAATTTTTAATGCTAGTTATAATAACATCATCTTATTTTTACATAAGATAGTTCTTATATAATCACCAATTCTGAGTCTTGTTTATTTTGATAACATACATTTTTGTATTTAGGTAATAACATTCGTTTAAGTAATTCTCATGAACTGCAGCAGGATACCTCAATATGTGTTTTGGCAGATAATATAGTATGTGCAACCTAAAAATTTTGTTATAAGAAAACTCTGGATGAAGTTTGATAATTAGCCGGGTGCGGTGGTGCAAGCCTGTAATCCCAGCACTTAGGGAGGCTGAGACAGGAGAATCACGAGTTCAAAGCCAACCTCAGCAATGGCGAGGTGCTAAGCAACTCAGTGAGATCCTGTCTCTACATAAAACACAAAATAGGGCTGGGGATGTGGCTCAGTGGTCGAGTGCCCCTGAGTTCAATCTCCAGTACCAAAAAAAAAAAAAAAAAAAGAGAGAAAGTTTGATAATCATTCAAACATTTTACACAATTTATGTTGTTCATGTATATATTTTATATATTTTGTATAGTTTTTTCTGATTTCCTCATTAGGATTTCACAATACTTTTTGTGAGACTCTCAAAGGCAAAAGTTGGTCAAAATTTCACATACTTTAACATTAGTCATTAATCCACTTGATTATTATCTGTATCATCTAAATAGATATCAAAATCTAAGTCAGCATCACTTTCTTCATGGCTTTTACAGTTTCTTGTAGGGGTGTAACTTTCATTACTTTCAGTATTTTCTTTCTTTTCTGGATCTTTATTAAACCTAAAAATGGAAGAAAAAAAATTCTAATTATTTCCCAACCATGCAGGTTGAAGAAATCTTCACTACATTTAACAAAGAAGCTTAATAAAATAAGTACAGGGAACAAATTCTTGAAAACTAATTTAGGATTCCACTAATTATAATACTATTATAATAGAATAGGCTCTAAGAAATTAATAAAAGGTATCCATTAAAGGAAAGTTGTTACATAATGAGCAATTCTTTTGCAATAAATGTGAACTTCATGGCTACATACTGGATGTTCTTAAAAATACAAAGTATCACTTTTATTGTAATAATAGAAAAATTTAACAAAATAGCGACTCTTTTCCTATAGATAGAAAAATGTGTACATTAGTGCAATAGGTTGTAACTTCAGAAAATAGTTACTGAATATCTAATTAAAAGAAAGTTTAAGCCAGGCACAGTGGCACAAGCCTGTAATCCCAGCATTTAGGGAGGCTGAGACAGGAGAATCATGAGTTCAAAAGCCAGCCTCAGCAATGGCAAGACGCTAAGCAACTCAGTGAGACCCTGTCTCTACATAAAACACAAAATAGGGCTGGGGATGTGAGTCAGTGATCGAGTGTCCCTGAGTTCAATCCCCAGTATCAAAAAAAGAAAGAAAGAAAGTTTAGCTGGGCAAGGTGGCGCATGCCTATAATTCCAGTGGCTCAGGAGGCTGAGGCAGGAGAATCTCGAGTTCAAAGCCAGCCTCAGCAAAAAGCGAGGCACTAAGCAACTTAGTGAGACCCTGTCTCTAAATAAAATACAAAATTGGGCTGGGAATGTGGCTCAGTGGTCAATTAAGTGCCCCTGAGTTCAATCCCCAATACCTACCCCCACCCCTAAAAAAGAAAGTTCATATATCAATTACTAAGAATAAAATCTAAATGTGAAGGAAATACTCACGGAATAACAATGTCTTCTTTCTTTCCACATTTTGCACAAACTTCAAGTTCAGAGGCACATGGTCTACACATTATATGGTAAGAATCCTTCACTGTCTTTTGTAAACATTTAACACTAAAAGTGGAAGGGAAAAATCAAATATTGACTGTTACTAATTAAGAGTTAGTTGATGAAGCCGGGCCGCGGTGGCGCAAGCCTGTAATCCCAGCACTTAGGGAGGCTGAGACAGGAGAATCACGAGTTCAAAGCCAGCCTCAGCAATGGCGAGGTGCTAAGCAACTCAGTGAGACCTTGTCTCTACATAAAACACAAAACAGGGCTGGGGATGTGGCTCAGTAATGGAGTGCCCCTGAGTTCAATCTCCAGTACCAAAAAAACAAAAACAAAAAAAAGAGTTAGTTGATGAACTAAGAGGGTGTAGCTAAATGTATGGATGAGAAGTCTAAAAATCAAAACTCTTACATTTCAATCTCAGATATTTATTTCCTGTCATTTTTAAATTACATATGCAGCATTTCCAGATAATTATACCTGCAGAATAGTACTTGGTGTTTAGCTACTTTCTTAAAGCTTTTTAAGTGTTACTAAAACATGTCAGAACAAAATCAATATGCAAAATCAAATGCACTTCTATACACTACCAACAAACAATTCAAAAAAGAATTAGGAATAAATTCAACGAAAGAAGTATAAGACCATTAAACTAAACATTACTACAAAACATCACTGAAAGAAACTGAAGACCTAATATCCGGAAAGATTCCCATATTTATGGATTAGAGTACTTAATATAGATAAGAAGGTAATACTTCCCTAACTAACCTACAGACTCAATGCAATCTCTATAAAAATTCTGGCTGGCTTTTCTTTTCTTTCAGAAATTGGCAGGATGATCCTACAGTTCATACAGGGATACCTTATTTTACTGTGCTTCATTTTATTGTGCTTTACAGATACTGTTACTTACAAAGTTTGTGGCAGCCCTGGGTCAAGCAAGTCTATTGGCTTGTTTTTCCAACAGTACATGTTCACGTAGTGTCTCTGTATCACGTTTTGGTAATTTCCATAATGTTTCAAACTTTTTCATTATAATTATATTTGGTGTGGTGATCTGTTGTTGGAGACCTTTGATGTAACGATTGTAATTGTATGGGGATGCCAACCACAGTAACAATATAAAACAACAAATTTAACTGATAAATATTGTGTATGTTTTGACTTCTCCACTAACCAGCTGTTCCCTGTCTCTCCTCTCCTCAGACCTCCTAACTCCCTGAGACTCAAGAGTACTGAAATTAGGCCAATTAAGAACCCAAAAATGTCTTCTGTTCAAGTAAAAAGAAAACTCACAGCTCTTTTCCTTTAAATCAAAAGCTAGAAATGAGTAAGGCTTTCTTAGTGAGCAAGACATGGAAATGGAAAGCTAAACTGATTGAAAGCTAGGCCTCTATACCAGTTAGCCAAGTTATGAATGTAAAGAACAAATTCTTGAAGGAAATTAAGACTAATATTCCAGTGAACACTGGAATAAAAAAGTGAATCAGCCTTATTGCTCTTGTGGAAAAAGTTTGAGTGGTCTGGATAGAAGATCAAATTAGCCACAACACTTCCTCAAACCCAAACCTAATCCACAGCAAGGCCCTGACTTGCTTCAATTCTACGATAGCTGAAAGAGGCGAGGAAACTGCAAAAGAAGTTTGAAGCTAGCAGAAGCTGGTTCTTGAGGTTTAAGGAAAGAAGACATCTCCCTACCATAAAAGTTCAAGGGGCAGTGGCAAGTGCTGATGCAGAAGCCATAGCAAGTTATGCAGAATATCTAGCAAAAATAATTGACTATAGAAGCTATAAAAAACACCAGATTTTCTTTCTTTCTTCCTTCTGGGACACTTAATCACTGAGACACAGCCATGGTCCTTTTTATCTTTTATTTAGAGACAGGGTCTCTGGCTGTTTTGCTCAGGGCCTCACTAAGTTGCTGAAGCTGGCTTGTAACTGTGATCCTCCTGCCTTAGCCTAGTGTCGTTGGGATTGTAGGATGCACCATCACCATTCAGGATGTGCCTGAACAGATTGTCAATGTAAACAAAATAGCCTCATACTGGAAAATGCCATCCATGACTTTCATAGCTAAAGAGAAGAGAAGTCAGTATGGGGCTTCAGAGCTTCAGAGGACAGGCTGACTCTCATTTTAGGGGCTAATGCAGCCAGTGACTTTAAGTTGAGGTCAATGCTCATTTACCATTCCAAAAATCCTAGATCCCTTAAGAATTATACTAAATCTACTCTGCCTGTGCTCTATAAATGGCACTAGAAAGCCTGGTGACAGCACAACTGTTTATAACCACGTTACGACATGGTTACTGAATTATTTAGGCCTACTATTGAGACCTATGGCTCATCAACATTGCACCTGATCACTCAAGAATGTTGATAGAAGTATAAAGGAGACTTTTGTTGTTTTCATGCCTGCTAACAAACACAGTATCCATTCTGTGGCCCATGCAAGAAGGAAACATTTTAACTTTCAACCCTTATCATTAAAGAAATACATTTCATAAGGCTACAGCTGCCATAGATGGTGATTCCTCTGATGGATCTAGGCAAAGTAAATTGAAAACCTTCTGGACAGGAGTTATCATTTTAGATGCCATTAAGAACATGGTTTATTGGAGTTCAAAATATTGACATTAATAGCGGTATGGAAGAAGTTGACTATAACCCTTATGGACACTCTGAGGAGTTTAAATGGAAGAAGTAACTGCAGATGTGGTAGAAACAGCAAGAGAATTAGAATCTCACAATGTGACTGAACTGTTGCAATCTCATGATAAAACTTTAATGGATGAGAAGCTGCTTGTAATAGATGAACAAATAAACTGGTTTCTTGAGATGGAAACTATTCCTGGTGAAGATGCTATGAATATTGTGAAAATGAAAACCAAGAATTTAGAGTGTCACATAAACTTAGGTGATAAAGTAGTTCCAGGGTATGAGAGGGCTAACTCCAATTTTGAAAGAAGTTTACCTGTGGATAAAATGCTATCAAACAGCACTGCATGCTTTAGAGAAATCTTCTGTGAAAGCAGTAGTCAGTCAATGCAGCAAACTTCCTTGTCTTAAGAAACTGGCCCAGCTGCTCTAACCTTCTGCTCCACTCATCACGATTGGTCAGAAAACATCAACATTAAAGGAAGACCCTCCACCAGCAAAAAGATTATGAGTTGCTGAAGGCTCATGTGATCATCAGGATTTTTTTATGCAGAGAAGTATTTTTTTATTGGTTCTTTTTAGTTATACATGGCAGCAGAGTTCATTTTGATAAAATTATACATGCATGGAATATATCTTATTCTAATCAGGGCCCCCGTCTTGTGAATGTACATGATGATGGGATTCACTGTGGTGTATTCATATATGTACACAGGAAAGTTATGTCAGATTATTCCCATTGTCTTTCCTATTCCTATACCCCTTCCCTACCCTTCATTCCTTTGTCTAATCCATTGAAATTCTATTCCCCCCTCCCTACTGTGGGTTAGTTTCCACATATCAGAGAAAACATTTGCCCTTTGGTTTTTTGGGATTAGCTTATTTCACTTAGCATAATAGTCTCCAGATCAACCCATTTACCAGCAAATGTCATAAAGTCTTCTTTCTTTTTTTTGTGTGTGTGTGTGTATAGGAGATTGAACTCAGGGGTACTCGACCACTGAGCCACATCCCCAGCCTTATTTTGTGTTTTATGTAGAGACAGGGTCTCACTGAGTTCCTTAGCGTCTCGCCATTGCTCAGGCTGGCTTTGAACTTGGGATTCTTCTGTCTCAGCCTCCCAAAGTGCTGGGATTACAGGCATGTGCCTCCATGCCTGGCTAAGTCTTATTTCTTTATAGATAAGTAATACTCCATTGTGTACATATACACAACACAATTTCATTATCCATTCATCTGTTGATAAGCATCTAAGTTAGCTCCATAGCTTAATATTGTGAATTGTGCCACTATAAAAACATTGATGTGGCTGTGTCACTGTAGTATGCTGATTTTTTTTTTTTTTTTTGGTACTGGGGATTGAACTCAGGGGCACTCAACCACTGAGCCACCTCCCCAGCCCTATTTTGTGTTTTATGTAGAGACAGGGTCTCACTGAGTTGCTTAGCGCCTCGCCATTGCTGAGGCTGGCTTTGAATTTGTGATTCTCCTGTTTCAGCCTCCCGAAGTGCTGGGATTACAGGCTTGAGTCACCGCACCTGACTTAGTATGCTGATTTTAACTTGTTTGGGATAACTTGATTTTAACTTGTTTGAGAAGTGGGATAATTGGGTGAAATGGTGGTTCCATTAAGAAATGCTTTTTAATTAAAGTATGTACATTGTTTTTCCAGACATAATGGTATTGTACACTTAGCAGACTATAATATATAGTATAAGCATAACTTTTACTGAAAAATCAAAACATTTGTGTGACTCATTTTATGGTAGTGTTTGCTTTGTTGTAGTAGAAAGGAATTGAACCCACAATATCTCCTAGGCACCCAAAGAAATACCAGATGCTCAAGAGAGCCAAAACAATATTGAAAAGGAAATATAAAATGGGAGGATTCACATTCCCAGATTTCAAAACACACTACAAACGCACAGTAAACCAGATTGTGTAATACTGGCAAAGGATAGGTACATACATCAATAAAATAGAGTTCAGTCTTGAAATAAACTCTCAGATTTTGATCAAATGGTTTTTGACTAGGATGCCAAGATAACACAATAGGGGAAGAACAGTCTTTTCAACATTTGTTTTTTTTTTGTTGTTGTTTTTTTTTTTGGTACTGGAGATTGAATCCTGGACCACATCCCCAGCCCTTTTGTGTTTTATGTAGAAACAGAGTCTCACTGAGTTGCTTAGCACCTCACCATTGCTGAGGCTGCCTTTGAACTCGTGATTCTCCTATCTCAGCCTCCCTAAGTGCTGGGACTACAGGCTTGTGCCACCGTGCCCGGCTCTTTTCAACAAATTTTGCTGGGCCAAGTGGATCTCCAGGTGCAAAAGAATGAAGTTTGCCTCCACACTCTGCTATTTCACACAAATTAACTTAAAATGGGTCAAAGGCCTAAATAAAAGAGCTAAACATATATATGCCTGTATAGCTAAATATACATATCTCACAGTTAAGCAAATATGCACTTAAATTGACATTTTTTTCCTTGGGAATAAAAGTAAAATCTAGAAGAAAATCAAGGAGCAATTCTTTGCAAACTTGAGTCAGGCAAAGTAGAGACCTTGTCTCTACATAAACACAAAATAAGGCTGGGGAATGTGGCTCAGTGGTCAAGTACCTCTTGAGTTCAATCCCCGGTACCAAAAAAAGAAGATAAAAATTTTCCCTCTTTAAATGACACTAGGTATCTCCTAGTGATCTCCCACTTGACTCCATGAATTTGAGATCAGCTGGGGTAATACAGCCAGACCCCATCTCAAAAAACTAACAGAAGACAAAAGACACTATAAAAGAATGAAAAAACAAACAAAACAAGCCAGAGATTGGCAGAAAATATGTGCAAAACACAGATTTGATTTGTATCCATAATTATACAAAGAATTTTTGAAACTCAGTAATAAGAAAACAAGATAAAACATGATTTAAGGTCTTAACAGAAACTTCAACAAAGAAAGGTGTGAATAAACACATTAAAAGATGCTTATCTTCACTGGTCATCAAGGAAATATAAATTAAAATCACAATGAGATATAGCTATTCATTTGTGACTAAAATAGAATAAAGGGAAAACCGAAACAAAAGGCAAAACTTGACAATCCTTAGTGCTGACCAGGAGGCAGAACTAGAACTCCCACTCCCTGTTGGTGAGAATGTAAAAGGTACAGCCACGTTGGAAAACAGTTCGGAATACACATACCCTTAACATACAACCCAGCAATCTCACTGCTAAATATTTACTCAAGAAAAATAAAATTAAGTTCATACAAAATCCAGTACATGAATGTTATGATATACAATTGCTAAAATCTAAACATCCCTCCACTGATGAGTAAATGAACAATCCGTGTTATACCCTTACAATAGAACACTACTCAGCAATAACATGGATTTATGCACAATTCATTCAATGTGGATGAATCTCAAATCATTATGTTAAGCTAAAGAAGCCATACTCAAAACTCTACATACTATATGATTCTAAACACAGGACATTCAGAAAAGGTAAACGTATAGGGAAGTAAAATAGTAGTGCTTGCCAGGTAGTGAGCAGGAGTCTTTATAAAGTTGTATGGACAAAGGTCTTGGGTAATGGAAATACTTTATATATATATATTTTTATTAGAACATTACAGTTATACATGGAGTAAGGTTCATTGTGCCAAAATCAAACATTCATGAACTTGATTTATTCTGTTTTAGTTCCTGTTTTTTCTCCCCAGTTTTCTCTCCTCCTCCCTATTCTCTTCCTCCACTCTACTGATCTTCCTTTCATTCATTTATTTATTTTTGATTGTAGAATTCCCTATTTACATATGCACATAGCATGATTTTGTTAAATGATCCCTTAGGAAATGTTTTATATTTTGATTGCGGTGTTCTTATAACTGTATACATTACAGGTGTGGGTGTGTGTGTGTATTTTATACATATATAAAAAACACTAGTTAAAATTCAAACTGTGTACTACAAAGGGTGAATTCTGCTGTACATAAATTATACTTCAAGAGCCCCAACTATAAAAAATAAATTAAAATTTAAAAGCAAACCTCTTTGACATATGATTTAAATGAAAATAATTATTAAAATGTCTGTGTTGAATTATTTTGATATACTTGTGTTTTAGTGTTCCAAAAAGCTTTACTTAGTTACTCTGCAATAAAAAATAGATTAACAATTTCTAAACCAGAAGAGTGAACATGGAATAAAGTTCTAGTAATTCAAATGGATCAGAAAAATCTTCACAATGCTTTTTGGCTTCAATATTTTTTAAAGTTTTAAAATAATGTTAAAATCTCTATGGTTAGGCTCATCTGAGGCTTCAAAGGAAATCAGAATATGGTTTCATACCAGGGATCCCTGGGGAAAACAAATCCTAAAGTACCTAAATTGCTAATTTGAGGATAAAATTTCATTCACAGCACTGTTGGTATTAAAATTTACATGTAAAAAAGGTTTAAAATGGCTAACTTGTTTTGGAGCCTAGAGACAAAAGGTCCTAGCCCATCTACTCCCAGGAATGATAACTCCCTAAGAATCCAAACACTTGCATAGTATTAAAATGTAGATTCCTGGGCTCCTTGAATTATTTAGGTAACTAGAATCTTGAGAATGAGTCCCAAGAATCTGTTTGATAAACTCTTCAAGAAATTCTTATGCTTACAACCTTTTGAGAAGTCTTGACCTATATCAAAATAATAACTCAAATGGGAGTTTTTCAGTGTTCCTACTGCTGGTCAAGAGTATAATAGCCAATTCTGAGAAAATAATGAATGCTATTGCTGAAAGCAACTATGCTCTTCTCAGATTTAAACTCCTTCTGAGGATCATTTGTATTTTGTTAGGATAGTAGCTCTGACTATAAATATACATATCTCACAGTTAAGCAAATATGCACTTAAATTGACATTTTTTTCCTTTTTTATAAATGTGACATGTTTGTGAAAATATGAATTGTAAAATTTTTAGCATTTTACAACTTTCTACTTTTCTTTTCAAAAAAGTGGCACGTTGGTATGTCTTCTCTTTCAAAACTTTAGATCCAGGCTTTATATGAAGAGTACAGTGAGAGGCTGTCTACACATGTAACTGAATGCTATGTGTTCCCTTGCTTAGTGCAAAGCCAATGAGCACAACCAGAAGATAAAAGCATGAAGGGAGGTTTGTTTCT
The DNA here is from genome assembly GCA_004024805.1 of Geosciurus inauris. Lineage (NCBI taxonomy): Eukaryota > Metazoa > Chordata > Mammalia > Rodentia > Sciuridae > Geosciurus > Geosciurus inauris. The sequence continues at coordinate 17,967 of PVHX01003558.1, forward strand.
TGCAGCAAGTAAGGAAAGCAAAGGAGTTATTTGTGAAGCATTTCTCTCCTATGACAGAGAGAGGGATTTCATTGGGGAACCTATACTTAAACATAGGAAAGCACATGGAGGGGCTGGTACCTTCCTGAGCATGCTCAGTTTAAGGTACACGCTCCTAGGCATGTTCAATTCAAGATTATACATCATATATTCAAAAAGGAAGATGGTAGACACATTTTTTAAGTGTCTCCAAAGAGTCTTAGCTGAAACAAAAAAAGAACAAACTGTGTGTGTGTGTGTATGTCTATGTATAGTGCTGGGGATCCAGGGCTTCTCCCTTGCTCATCAAGTGCTCTAACACTAAGCTATACCCCCAAGCCCATTTTATTTTATTTTTTGGTATCAAGGATTGAACTCAGGGGTACTCAACCCCAGAACCACATCCCCAGCACTATTTTGTGTTTTTTTTACAGACATGGTCTCACTGAGTTGCTTAGCGTCTCGCCATTGCTGAGGCTGGCTTTGAACTCAGGATTCTCCTGTCTCAGACTCCCAAAGTGCTGGGATTACAGGCATGCATTACCACACCAGGGCTCCATTTTATTTGTTTTAATCTTGAGACAGAATCCGGCTAAATTGACCAGAGTGGCTTTGAACTTGCTACCCTCCTCCTTCAGCCTCCTGAATAGCTGGGATTATAGCCATGTGACACCTTGCCTGGCTGAAAACTTGGAAAGTACTTTAAGTTTTCTAAAGGGACATTAGTTTTTTTTCCCCCCTCCTAAGCACAGGAGTTTGCTAGCAAAAGTAACAGTTTCTGCATTATTTTTCCACCTTAATATTATACTTATTTATCCAAAGAATCTTAATCTTAAATGAAAATGGTTTAGGTATCATTTTAATAAGAACTATACATTCTAGGTAGTCACAAAACCTATAAAGTGTTGTAAAATACCTTTAAAAATAGCTATAAATTCTTTAATTACTCTGGGATTTTTTTTTTGTTGTTATAAAATCCATGAAGGAAGCGGGCGCGGTGGCGCAAGCCTGTAATCCCAGCACTTAGGGAGGCTGAGACAGGAGAATCACGAGTTCAAAGCCAGCCTCAGCAATGGAGAGGCGCTAAGCAACTCAGTGAGACCCTGTCTCTACATAAAACACAAAATAGGGCTGGGGATGTGGCTCAGTGGTCGAGTGCCCCTGAGTTCAATCTCCGGTACCAAAAAAAAAAATCCATGAAGGAATAACTTAATAACTTTATTCATTTATTTTTTGGGGGGGTACCGGGGATTGAACTCAAGGGCACTTGGCCACTGAGCCACATCCCCAGCCCTATTTTGTGTTTTATGTAGAGACAGGGTCTCACTGAGTTGCTTAGCACCTTGCCATTGCTGAGGCTGGCTTTGAACTCGTGATTCTCCTGTCTCAGTCTCCCAAAGTGCAAGAATAACTTTAAATTGACCTAAGAGCTGGGTGTATGGCTCAGTGGTACAGCACTAGAAAACAACACCTACATATAAGTCTTTCCTATTTTTCCTTGAAAAATGGCTATATTTTGAATATTTATCCAAGAAAACTTCAGAGATGTTAAATAGTAGTTTTGGGGTTTTTTTTGCGGGGGGAGTACTGGGGATTGAACTCAAGGGTACTCGACCACTGAACTACATCCCCAGTCCTATTTTGTGTTTTATTTAGAGACAGGGTCTCACTGAGTTGTTTAGTACCTCACCCTTGCGAAGCTGGCTTTGAACCCGCGATTCTCCTGTCTCAGCCTCCCAAAGTGCTGGGATTACGCCCGGCTAAATAGTAGTTTTGACTTCATTTCTCTGTGGAATACATTTTCCAGAAACAATCATTTGAACAATCTTGGCCATGCCTATACCACAACTAATAATTTTAGTGGAATATATAGTCAAAGAGAAACACAGATCACTTCTACAAAATGTTTACTGACAAAGGAGATACTAACACATTTTTTATAAATTGTACTGTATTTTTTACAAGGAAAAACATAAAGGAAAAATTAAATAAAGCAAATAAATTTTCTATATAAATATATATATGTGCACATATATATATGTCTTTGTATGTATGGTACTGGGGATTGAACCCAGGACCTTACTCATGCTAGGTGAGCACTCCACCACTCAGCCACCTCTCTAGTCCTGTTCATTATATATTTATGAATGAAAATTAGAGACAGAATTTGAAGTTTTCAATGGACCACCATAAGCATTGGAAAATACAATTTTGAAAATAAAAGAGAAAGACCACCACTTTGGGAAACAAGAGACCAAGATGCTAGCCCAGCTTTGACATGTCCCTGTCATATAATGTTTGAAAGTCACCTTCACTTCTTTGAGTCTCATTCTTTATAATGGGTACTAAAAGTGCTGATACCTTAGTATTAATAACACTGGCAATGAATTATCCCAGTAATCACTATATTCATAAAAGAAAATATTCTCTGCTACAACTTTTCTGACATTGCCTTCATTTCCTGGTCATTATACTTTAACCTATACCATGATTCAGATGCACTTGTATTCTCACTTATGTGATGACTCCGTGCTTTGGTAAACAGTGGTCTGTGGTACTCCACCCTCTTGAGTACAAATAGTAGACTCTCAGTATTGGTAGAGTTTCACAAAGTCACATTTCCTGAAGTGGCTCTAAGTCACCTATGCCCAACAGAGGAAGATTCTAACACCATACCACGGGATTACATCATATGCTTACTCATAAAATCTTTAAAAATTTTTTTTAGTTGTTGATAGATCTTTATTGTGTTCATTTATATATGGTGCTGAGAATCGAACCCAGTGTCTCACACATGCTAGGCAAGCGCTCTACCACTGAGCCACAAACCCAGCCCCTATTTATAAGGCAACTATTTTTAAGGCAACAATGCCCTATTTTTAAGGCAACAATACTCTCAAATTTCAAATACCCTGAATACACATAGTTATAATTCACTTCCTTATTTCTTTAGATTAGTAGTTCAAAGTAAATGGAGAGGTTATACTATACAACAGTAGATTGGAAGAGAATTCTCAAGAGTGCAACATATTCACCTATGACCAGGAACAATGTAGGGGAAAAGACAGAGAATAAAAATTACTTAGGGTAGACAATTCTAAATCAAAGGTTGCTGCACCAATCAATGTCAACAAGTAATATTAACATACAGGTAAATGACTGATGGAAGTAATAAAAACTCAACTTTTACCTTTAAAAACATAAAAGACGACCCAAGATCCTAGGCAAGAGTAAAATCAGGGTTTAAAGTCACCATATAATACACTGACATAGAGAGGAACCTATGACTAAAACTTTACTCATGGATATTTTGATACTCCTGGAATGTGGTGACACAACTTTCATATTACTGATTAACCTTCAGAGCATGTCTATTATAAGAAATGCTGGAACTGAAATGCAAAGCCATAAAGGCCAACATATATAGCTTATTTTCACATACTTACTGTTGCATAGAGGGACTGATAAAAATGTAGTACTTAGTATTTTTATAGAAACAAGACTGTAACATATGTTTACTATAGTAAAAGAACAACAAAAAAGTGATAACCCAGTTTTTAAGGCTGGGAGTCAAGCCACAAACCAAAATTCCAACTCTTACTTTCTCTTCATCATGTGTATATTCAAGGAAGAACAAAACCTTCTTTTGATTGGTAACTTTGATTAATGTTCATGGATCACTAAATAATGAGAAAAAAACTAAAAAGAACAATGAATTTACAAGGAACAGGATGTAGAGAGCACTCATGATTACCTACCTACATTTTCTCCGAGAGGGAACAGGGGATTCTTATTTATTTTCCCTTTTTTTTTTGTACCAGGAATTGAACTCAGGAGTACTCGACCACTGAGCCACATCCTCAGTCCTATTTTGTGTTTTATTTAGAGACAGGGTCTCTCTGAGTTGCTTAGCGCCTCCCCGTTGCTGACGCTAGCTTTCACCTTGTGATTCTCCTGTCTCAGCCTCCTAAAGTGCTGGGATTATAGGCCTGCACCATTGCACCTGGCTCTTCTACTTTTAATTTATGTTTTTAATAGACCTATCTCTCTTGTTTTCATTTTATTATTCCTCTGCAGTCTTACATTATGTCCTCTGGGTCCCTTTCCCTTTTTACTTACACCTAGCATTTCTTGTGATCTGCCTAAGAGTTACTGTGCACCCCCCTCTCTTAATAGATGGTAAATTTCTTGGTAGCAGAAATTCACCTTGGTATGTTCTATAATATGCAGTGCAGTGTCCTGTATATTGAAGATGCTATTTAAAATAATTGCATATTGAACCAAATTTCCTGTCTGTGATTCCTACCAATCCTTTTTTGCTCTGAAATTCAGAGCTATGTCTGGGGTAATATCCTTTGCTATTACCCTGGACTCTTACTACAATCTTTTTTTTTAACTTAATAAAACAAATAGATTATAGTAAATTATGTTTCAAATTCAGCTCAGTCTCTTGGTTGTTGTAGGTTAATGGAAACTCGGTTATACAATATGAGATTTTTCTAACAGGTAGATTTTAATTTTGTAAGTGAAAATTCTGTTTTGGTTAATTTAAGATACAGAAGTGCTTCAAGCTATGGAGGATGACTCTGTCAAAACTCTGGGATCTGATACTGAAATGAAAGGGAGTAGTGAGAGATTATGATTTAAAAAAAAAATCTGAGCCAGGCATGGTGGCACACACCTGTAATCCCAGCACTTTGGAAGGCTGAGACCCGGAAAAATCACAAGTTCAAAGCCAGTCTCAGCAATGGCGAGGTGCTAAGCAACAAACATAAAGCACAAAATAGGACTGGGGATGTGGTTCAGTGGTTGAGTGCCCCTGAGTTCAATCCCCAGTACCAAAATAAATAAATAAAATAAAATAAAGCACAAAACAGGGCTGGGGATGTGGCTCAGTGGTCAAGTATCCCTGAGTTCAATCCCCAGTACCCCCACCCCCCGCCAAATAAATCTAGATCCTAACATTAAATCTGCTGCTTGCTAGCTGAATAGGGCAAGTCATATAAATTTCTAAGGCCACTTCCTCACTGTTCATACTTCCACAGCTCTGCAATACATATGGCAGAGCCTTAAAAAAATGTTAAATTCAATAAAATATCTTAATTATGCACTGGTTTAAAATGCAATCTGAAAAAGAAAAATTTGTCATTCTCAGCTTAAAGAACAGCTATATGTGACCTCCACAGGGCACAAAGCTCTAAGCAGCTGAGATCTTTTCCTTTCCCTTTACCCTGCTTCCCCAAACTGCATCAGCTTCCTGAAAATTCCCTTAAGAGTTCTTCCAATAATTCTCACAATTCCCATCAACAGAATATAATGTCTAATTTTAGAGGACTTCTTGTATACTGGTTTCTACCTTTTTACACTTAAAATCCAAGTCAGAAATGATACATCATTTCAGAGTCTGAACAGTAAAACTGCATTTCTAAATACCATTAAAGAGGAATGCTCTACGATAGCAGCTATTTCTATACCCAGAGGGCAATCCTTGCTAAAAGTACTTTATTGATCTAAGACATATCCTCTGCAATGTCATTCCTAATCCTTAATTCATGAAGTCACACTATATTGGTGGAGGAAAGATCCAACTGTGGGGAGAGGACGGGTGTTGGGGTCCTAGGCTGTTGCCAGGAGATCTTACTATGCATATGAAGAAAGGAGGCAAAGAAGGAAATAAGGGCTAGAAAGAAGATGAGACAAGAAAAAAACTACAGTTAGGTCTTTATTATCTTTAATTCTGCTTGGATTCTGTAAGATGGCATGTACTATTCAATTATCTTCATCCCAACAACCTCTGCCATCACAAATGTACTTGAATTTTCAAATAAGCTATACAGGTACAAATCTACAAGGAGAGGAACAAGCTGATCACAAAAGTATAATCATTAAATAACCCTTCTGTTGTATTTTAGAACAATATTTCTTCCTAATCAATTATGTCTTGTAGCAGTAAATAATCAACTTTTCACTGGTCTAGTGAAACTCAGTATTTACTTTTAGTAATGTATTTGATGAAAATTGTCGAGATCCCATCTGGAGTTTAAACTAGTAAAAACTGAGTAAAATATAATACAACATTTAAAATGCCAATCCTAGTCTCTTAGTCAAGAAACTTCATAAAATATAATAAACACACTGCTATTTACTCAGTCTGAAATCCTAAATTAATAACAAAAAATGATAGTTGTAACATGTCCTGATATAAATATACTCTTTAAATTCAAAGATGTTTTGAAAAAAATAAGGAAAAATTCTTCATTAAGTAATTCATTTCAAAAACATTCATTTAGTGCCAAGCATGGTGACTCATTTCTCTTACTCATTTTCTTCCAAATAGTATGATTTTCTTGTTTCTCCTGCATTGAAGAGGCAGACCTATCTCTCCAACGTATTGGCTTTTCCCACACTATAGTAGACATAAAAAGCTGGCCTTCTCTGGAGACAGAGCTTCAAGGAGTCTCCTGCTGCTATAGATTCACCACTTCTCCACTGGAGGTATTGAAATAGTTAAGAGGATTAAGGCTCTTCCCACCCCCACCCCAAACCACTGTTTTATTGGTTTCCAGACCAAAAGAAGGATCTGAGTATAGTTGAGATGAGATGCAAAGATATTAAAAAGGAGAGGAGAATTCATTTGTTCAAAGTAATGAAATTTAGAGAGATAAGGACTACACTGAGGCACTCAGTGGGAATAAAAACTGAGAATCTATAAGATAAAATTTGTCAATCAGGAAGTACTAAGTTTTCAATGTAAGAACCAAGGGCCTAACTTTAAAAAGATTTAGCTGGGCCTGGTGGTGCACCTCTGTGATCCCAGCTACATGTAATTCCAGCTACATGTAGATTATGAGGCATGAAGATCACATGTTCAAGGCCAACCTGAACAAATTTAGCAAGACCCTGTCTCAACAACTAAATTTAAAGAAGGGCTGGGGATAAAGTGTTCTTGGGTTCAATCCTCAGTATTACAATAAAAACAAACAAATAATACAAATAAAAAGATTTAGTAAAAAAAGAAAGAGTTTCTAGCTTTTTTCAGTTTTTTTGTAGAAAACTAAAGCAACACGAAACTGTCAGGCCAGACATTACCAGAGAAATGTGGATTTCACAGCAGATTATATCAATTTTTCCTTTTTTTCAGTTGAAATATTTTAATGATCAAATCTACTTCCGGTAAACATTCATCTCACAGCATTTAAATTCTGGGCTTCCCTCTCCCCATTAAGGACAGTTGTTTAAACCTCTTGTGTTCATAGGACTCCTGAGTAAGCTTTTGTTTTATTAAAGAATTCTACAGCTGAAAAGTTTGAAAACAACTGACCTAAGATACAGGACGATTCACACTGGGTATGGTGGCACAGGCATCTCTAATCCCTCTAATCCCAATCACCTGTGAGGCTGAGACAGTAGGATCAAAAGGCCAGCCTCAGCAACTATGCAAGGCCCTAGGCAACTTAGTGAGACCCTGTATCCAAATAAAAAACAAAAAGGGCTGTGGATATGGCTCTGTGGTAAGGTGCCCCTGGATTCCATCCTCAGTACCCCCCCAAAAAAGGAAAAGAAAAAAGAAAGCAAGAAAATGGTCTCCAGATTCTGTCAAATGCCCCAGAGGGACAGAAAGCTGATATTAGGAAACTTAAAGGTTCAACTTTAAACTCAGACCCCAGTATGCATCCTTCATTGATTCATTTGCAGTACTGGGGAATGAACCCAGAGATTCACACATGATAGGCCTGCAGATTTTTTTTTTTTAAATGGGTGGAAAGAGGAAAAGAAGTAGGCTAGATATTTTAACAGAAATGCGGGTTACTTGTCTACCATATTTCTAAATTAATAGAAAAAAAGGTTGCTTGGTTACCTGAAGCAAAAGGCATTTCAGGATCTGGAAGCAAATCTATCTAATACTTTCCATAGAAATAGATATTAGAAAACAAAGCAGGGTGGTGCTCAGCACATGTGGTAACAGCACACAGCAAACAACTTCCATGAAACAAGATAGGTGACATTTGTAAAAATTAATGAAGCATCAGGCTTAGGTTGAAGAGGGGGAAAAGGGCTTTTGGATGAATAATATAATACTGAAAAATCATTATGAAAGAGTAGAAAAACAAGGCTTTGTAATTCGACCAATTTGCATTTGAATATTCCTTCTACTTTACTTTGTCTTAGGTGAAACATTTAATCTCTTTAATCTCAGGATAAACAAAGAATTTCTTTCTGGCCTAAGATTGAAAAAGGGAACAAAATCTTTCAATAACTTATAGTTCAAGTACCTGGAAAAAATATAAATACACATTTAAAAAATATTTATCTATTTCTTTGTTTGCATATTTATGCATGCTGGAGATTGAACCCAGGGCCAGGCACATGCTAAGTATACACTCTACCACTGAGCTACACCCTTGGCCCCCATAAATAGTTTTTAAGTATTAAAAACATGATCCCTTCCTCCTTCTCAAAGAGTTATACAAATCATTTTATAAGATCCCTTGCTTTTCTAATAATTCAGCTCTGTATCCAAGGTTATTTATACTGTTCATAATTGATTTGGGACAAATCAGGAAAAGTAATTAACAGTTTTAATTAATCTTTGGGTTTCTTTTTCAAAAGTCAAAAACAAAGTGATTGAAAAAATAATTTCATTTAAAATGTTAGACGTGCCCTGAACCACAACTCATACATTTATTAATAATCTTAAAGTCTGAAATCTAATAGTGTTTAATACCATTTGGTGCTAAAGAATATCTGGGTCCCACCATAGCAGCCCTTCTACCAGGGAGTAGCAGGTAGCGAGTACTGGCCTTAAGATCAAAAGATCTAAGAAAAAATGAGTGGGGAATCCTGGTAGAGACTGATCTGACTTCTTTTTGGTTTTTTTTTTGTTTTTGGTACTGGGGATTGAACCCAGGGGCACTGGACCACTGAGCCACATCCCCACCCTTATTTTGTATTTTATGTAGAGACAGGGTCTCACTGAGTTGCTTAGGGCCTCGATTTTGATGAGGCTGGCTTTGAACCTGTGATCCTTCTGCCTCAGCCTCCCAAGCCACTGGGATCACAGGCCTGCGCCACTGTACCCTGGGACTGGCCATGAAAATATTAAGATCATAAGTAATATAGAAAAGAAGGGAAAATCTAAGAGCTGCAAAAGAAGTCTGGAAATTCTACAGCAAGCCATAGCCTCTGGAAAATTAATAACCGATATGATCTTTCACATATTGGCACATTCATAATGAAGACAAACATCTAGGATATATTAAAGATGGGCGATTAGAATACAAACAATTTTTGAGACAGGAATGTTTTAAAATTCTTTCTTTCTTTCTTTTTTTTTTTTTTGGTACTGGAGATTGAACTCAGGAGCACTCGACCACTGAGCCACATCCCCAGCCCTATTTTGTGTTTTATGTAGAGACAGGGTCTGAGTTGTTTAGCACCTGGCCATTGCTGAGGCTGGCTTTGAACTCACGATTATCCTGTCTCAGCCTCCCAAAGTGCTGGGATTACAGGCTTGCGCCACCGTGCCCGGCTATTTCCTTTCTTACACAGCACTTGTGTATGAAAATCCTATGAATATGCAAATATTTAATACTTTTATTTCCAATTCTTTTAGGAAAAAAATGCCAGTAAGAGAAAACGGAGATTAATGAAATCTTAAAATATCTTTATAGAAAGAATGCCTTGTAGAAAATACTCAGAAAGCTACAAATCTTTTATTAGGCCTATTAACTAAAAGTACATGATTTTATTACACAACTAGCATCTAATTGCTATCCAGAGAACACACTTAATTCATTCATGAAACTCTAAAATTGGATATTGCATACATTGCCAAATTTCCCTAACGCTAATTTGGGGCAGTAAGAATAAAATTCATCAGATTTGTTTAAAGGTGTTTTGGTCTGGAAGGAAATGCTAAAAACAAAACACCAAAAGACAAAAGTGAGAAACTTATAAAGCGTTTTAAAAGAGGGGGTCAACTATATCTGCAATAAATCTAAAAAGTCTGGTCTGAAAGAGTAGCACTAAAAAATAATACATCTAAAAAGTTTGTAACTTTCCATACTAAAGAGAAGCATCTTGTGCACATTTCATTGTCTTTGTTTTTTTGGTACTGGGAATTGAACTCAGGGGCACTCAACCACTGAGTCACATCCCCAGCCCTATTTTGTGTTTTATGTAAAGACAGGGAGTTGCTTAGTGCCTCGCCATTTAACTATGAACTGGCTTTGAACTCATAATTCTCCTGTAGCAGCCTCCCAAAGTGCTGGGATTATAGGTGTGCGCCACTGCACCCTGCTTCATTGTCTTTTAAAAGACCTCCCCCCAACTCTTCCTTCCTTCCTTTCATCCCCTCTCCCTCCCTCTTTCTTTCTTTCTTTTTTTTTTTCCTCGGGATTGAACCCAGAGGTGCTTTACCACTGAGCCCCATTCCACAGCCCTTTTTTAAATTTTCATTTTGGGGCACAGTGTCACTAAGTTGCTTAGGGCCTTGCTAACTTGCTAAGGTTGATCTCAAACTTGGGATCCTCCTACCATACTTAGCCTCCAGAGCTACTGGGATATCACACCTGACAAAAAAGATCTACAGTGTGCTAAACAAACTTGAAAGGAAATTTTAGCCATTGCAATCAGTCACCTTCAGACAAGTATCAAAAAACTTCATGATAAAATTTGCAATTTTTTTTGCATTGTATGCTGTTTTTTAGTGTATTTAAAAAATTGAAAGCATTTCAGATGTTTTATATATTTTTTTATTTTTTATGGTACCAGGGACTGAACTCAGGGGCACTTGATCACTGAACCACATATTCCCAGCCCTATTTTGTATTTTATTTAGAGACAGGATCTCACTGAGTTGCTTGGTGCCTCGCTTTTACTGAGGCTGGTTTTGAACTTGCAATCCTTCTGTCTCAGCCTCCCAAGGCACTGGGATTACAGGCGTGTGCGACTGCTCCTGCTTCAGATGTTTTACTATCTATTTCATAGAAAGTATAATTCTTTCTTAATTTAATGAGTTTTATAGAAAAAATAAAAAATTTAAAAAGCAGCATATCAGGAAAAACAAACCACTCAAATTAAGACATTCAAAGTATATGCCCAAGTAAATTATTCCATAGCTTGAGTTTTAGATTCACAGAAATGCTGACATTTTTCAACAAAAATAAACACCAACAGCTATATTACTTATATTTAGACAGACCTTCCAAACTTTAAGTAAAATTTTCTCTCATAAAGTGAGAATATCACCTAGTGCAGTGGCACATACCTATAATATCAGCAACTTGAAAGGCTGAGGCAGGAGGATCTCAAGTTCATGGCCAGCCTCAGCAATTTAACATGACACTGTCACAAAGTAAAAAAAAAAAACTCAGTGGTAAAGCACTCCTGAGTTCGATTCCCAGTATAAAATAAATAAATAAACAAAAATATAAAGAAAGAAAACTTTCAAGGAAGATAAAACTACTGAAGCTGGGCGTGGTGGCCCAAGCCTGTAATCCCAGCACTTACGCTGAGACAGGAGAAGTGCGAATTCAAAGCCAGCCTCAGCAACAGGGAGGCACTAAGCAACTCAGTGAGACTCTGTCTCTACATAAAAACACAAAATAGGGCTGGGGATGTGGATCAGTGGTCAAGTGCCCCTGAGCTAAATCTCCAGTACCAAAAAGAAAAAAAAACAAACAAACTACTGAACAGTTAAATAAATAAATAATGAACAAATGTTCTTTTTTTTTTTGCGATCCTCAGCCTCCAGAGTTGCTGGAATTACAGGCATGTGCCACTGTACCCAGCTTGAGCAAATGTTCTTAATATAATATAGGTTACCAAATTAAATTCATAATGTAAAAAGAATATGCTAATTTCTAAATTCAAAGTAATTTCAAAAAATTTTATGGGCTGAATCAAAGATTGGATTCCTTTTAAGAACTGGTAAAGATAATCTACAGTAAATGTTGTTATTTCATCAGTGGGAGACTTTTTACAACACAAACTTCTCTGCCCCAACTCACTTTTTATGAACAAGGTTCTATAAAAGTGGTGCATTATTTACTTGTGAAAGAATGGATCAGGGAATGATTAATCTACTTTTTCTCATCTTCACAAACCGAGATTCAACATGCATGCAAAACAATGCTACAAGAGAGAATAAAATTTTTTAAAAAAACCAACGTTTTTAAAAATGACCTTGATATTTATTTGGACACAATTTTGGAAATTAGGAAATTAAATAACAAATTGATATACATACTACTGAGTAAAGGTAATGAAGAAACTTAACTTACCATTTTTTAGGTTTTGATAATGGTTTATATTTGTTGTATTTTACACGCCATTCAAGAACTTCTTTACAGCGCTGACATACTCCATCATGAAGTTTTTGGTTAATTTTCTTAAAAACAAACAGAAAAACAAATTGAAAATTTCACCCATGAGTGGGTATAACAAACTCCTTAAAAAGGCACATGAGAAGTTTATATTTTTTTAAAAACTATAACCTAACTTTTTTAAAATATTTTTTTAGTTGTTGATGAACCTTTATTTTTATTCACTTATTTATATGTGGTGCTGAGAATTGAATCTAGTGCCTCACAAATGTGAGGCAAGTGCTCTAACACTGAGCCACAACCCCAATCCTATAATCTAACTTTAATCTATATAATATTCTGTAACATATTACATATTTTATGTTTATTACTCTCTGGTTCTTTTTTTTAAATATTTTTTAAGTTGTAGATGGAAACAATATCTTTATTTATTTGTTTTTATGTGGTGCTGAGGATCAAACCCAGTGCCTCACGCACACGAGGCAAGTACTCTACCACTGAGCCACAATCCCAGCCCCTACTCTCTGGTTCTTTAAAAGGCAATTTTTTTTTTTTGTACTGGGAATTGAACTCAGGGGCACTTGACCACTGAGCCACATCCCCAGCCCCATTTTTTTGTGTGTTTTATTAGAGACAGGGTCTCAGTGAGTTGCTTAACGCCTCACCGTTGCTGAGGCTGGCTTTGAACTTGCGATTCTCCCATCTCAGCCTCCCTAAGTGCTGGGATTACAGGCATGCGCCACAGTGCCCAGCTAAACACTTGTTCTGAGTTTGGTACAGAGTCACATAAAAAACTTTTCAATTTTCTGACAAATGTATTTTGAGAGTGTTTCCATTGACCAGATGTAGATCATACCCTGATGGGTCAAAATTCATACTGTATAGTTAAGACACATGTATTTTACTGTATGTTAAGTATGTCTCAATAAAAATGCAATAATTAAAAAAGAAAATATAGCTCATATTGTTTCAACAATTCAAATATTACCAGTGAGTTAGAATTAAACTGAGGAATCAGTCCTGAATAATTCTTTTTTTTAGTCTCTAGGTTTCCAACCCAGGACCTAGGGCAAGCATTCTATCACCTAACTACACCTCCAGCCCGAGAATATGAAAAGTAAGGAAAAGAAGGCTGGAAACAAGAACTAGCTGGATGCGGTGGCACATGCCTGTAATCCCAGTGACTCGGGAGGCCGAGGCAAGAGGATCACTAGTTCAAAGCTAGCGTCAGCAAAAGCTAGGTGCTAAGCAACTAAGTTAGACACTGTCTCTAAATAAAAAATGCAAAAAAGGGCTAGGGATGTGCATCAGTGGTTAAGCACTCCTGGGTTCAATCTCTTGTACCAAAAAAAAAAAAAAAAAGAAGGCGTTTCATTACTCAATTCTTTTATGTTTTTACATAAAGAAAAAATGTTTCCAAAAAGTTCTTCCTGAGGCTGGGTGTGGTGGCGCACACCACAGTGGGAGACTGAGGCAGAAGGATGGTAAGTTCAAAGCTAGCCCCAACAACTTAGCAAGACCCTGTCTCTAAATAAAATATAAAAAAGGGCTGGAATTGTGGCTCAATGGTTAATTGCCTCTTGGATCAATCCCGTATCAAAAAAAGAAAGAAAGAAAGAAAAGAAAAGAAAAGAAAAGAAAAGAAAGAAAGAAAGAAAGAAAGAAAAGAAAAGAAAAGAAAAGAAAAGAAAAGAAAAGAAAAGAAAAGAAAGAGAGAGAAAGAAAGAAAAGTTCCTCCTGTCTTGTTAACCTGGCTTTATCAAAAGAAAAAAGAAAAAATTGTACATGTAAATAGCTTGGTGAGAAAAGGGCTTTATAAGGGAAGAAAACCTTTTTAATTATGATTTCCTTCTCAAAATATGTTGGGATAGAAATATGATAGTAAAATGTTAAATGTATAATATAGTCTCTATTAGTTTTAAATATTCATTTGATTCAGACTACATATTTTCAGAGTACTCTGAGAATTTTCTGTTATCTTTGGCTGAGGAAGGTTGTCTTTGCTTATTACTGAACTGATGAAAAGAAGAGATTTTAAGTCTTTTCTTTTTTACTCCTTTTGTTCTTTTTTTAATCTCTCAAGGGGAGAAAAACACATCACAAAGATGCCAATTCTTTGGAAGGCTATTTGATAGAGAGTTAAAAGCACAGTGTTTAGGCTAGATCATCTGAAGGAAAACAAAACTTTTGAGAATTGCTTCATATTGTTGAAAGCTCTGAACAAGTTGGTAAAAATAATTTGACAAAACATTTATTCAAAGAGAAAACATTTCAAGGGTATTTTCAAAATTCATGAATTAAGCTGTGAATACATTGTTTAACTCTGGTGAAAAACATATTGGTACTATGAATTATGTATGGTATATCCCTTTCCTCCTGACTAAGTAGAGTTCCCAGGAAAGTCAGTTCTGTATATCACCGTATTGGCTCCTTACTCTGGTAACACTAGTGCCAGAAAGAAGGATATCTGTGTCCACAGGCCAGATTCCTCTTCCTTCCAATCTTGGTCCTCAGTGATCACAAGCAAAGCTGGTTAAGAAATCTGTAGAACTGAAGTTCACATGATGATTTGTTCTCACTGCCTTCTGTTGCCTAGAATATCTTACTAAAAGCATTACTGTATTTTTTCTTTTTTTTCTCTTTTTTTTAAAAGCTCTGATGACATTGTCAGCTTGGGTCCTTTGGCCTTCAGTCTCCAGACTTGTCTTTTTTTTTTTTTTTAATATTTTTTTTAGTTGTCAATGGACTTAATTTTATTTATTTACATATGGTGCTGAGAATTGAACCCAGGGCCTCACACATGCTAGGCAAGCGCTCTGCCACTGAGCTACAACCCCAGCCCTGTATTTTCTTATCTCTAATAATAACAGGAACAAGTTAATGACTTTGGACTACAATTACAATATGAATATGATATAAACTTTCTAACTGGAATATTCTTAGAATGCAAAACATTTTATGACCAGCAATTTTACTACACCCAGCTTGTTAACAACTAGCATGTTAACTAGGAAGTATTATTTGGCTTCTTGTTTGCTTCTGTATCCAATTTCTGACTAGTTCATCTTGATTTACAAAGCCGTGCATAGTTTGGAAACTGGTTTCTTTAGGGTGGATCGACAGAAGA
This sequence comes from Geosciurus inauris, assembly GCA_004024805.1. Lineage (NCBI taxonomy): Eukaryota > Metazoa > Chordata > Mammalia > Rodentia > Sciuridae > Geosciurus > Geosciurus inauris. The sequence continues at coordinate 33,438 of PVHX01003558.1, forward strand.
ACAAAAGAGGTCTTTGTGGGAACTTGTCCTGACAGTGATGTGTGAAGCAGTATAATCGGAGCTGTTATACAGCATTCACGTGACCAACTGGCCCTACTACAAAATTAAAGTTGATGTTTATGTGTCAAGAAATGAATGAGGGTGGGCTGGAGATGTATCTCAGTGGTAGAGCACTTACCTAGGAAGTGTGAGGCCCAGGCTTCCATATCAGCACCACACACACACACACACACACACACAAAGAAAAATGAATGAGGGTAATTAATTTTTGCTTGAAAGTAAAATGCAGAAAGAAAGATGTACACCTTGTTTTAACTTATTTTGGCAAACCATAAGTGAATTCCAAAGATGTGAGCAAAGAAAGCTAAATCCTGATTCTAGAAATTGTTCCACCTGGGGCAAATGAGATGGCAGTCTTACCTCACTCACACCTAAAGTGAACAACTAACCTGTTGGGAGCTGCAAATGAATTGTGAGCTTGTCTGAGCCATCTCTAAGTGGAGGTGTGCCCCTTAGAGAACTCTCAGTGTCATGTCACCAATCTGAGATCTGAGACCACTCCGTTGCCTTGGCAATGTCCTTCTTCAAAGAGAATCTGTGATACTGCGGAATTTATTGGTTCAAAAAGCCATAGGTTCAAGGAGGTGGAAAGAGATACCAGTGCACTCAAACAGTCTTGAGGTATCAGCTGCCTGGAGGAGGAAGAATTACTGCACAAGTGATCAGGCCAAGTTCCCCACAGCCTCTGGCTTCTTGTTTACCTTGAAGAACCCTTCCTCACAATAAATCCCTTTGATGTGCTCCCCTGCAAATAAAGTATGCTGGACTCATCAGGTCTCATCCTCCCACCAGGTCCCCACTGTGAAAGCTGTGAAACTATTTTTCTGAGTCTTTTGTCTTTTATTTCTTATTAATTATTTCAGACTTCTAATTTCTCAGCCGGCTCACACCTCTGTGCGGTTAACTGATCCCTCCTTGTACAGGACACAGCAACATTAACCCTGTTCTGGCAATTAATTTTAGCTCATGATGGAAGATCACAGGTCATTAAGGTCAGACTTAAGTTCTTGCCTAGTCAACAGCACTAGATTATCAATATTAAATTTTACTCATGTAAAGCCAGGAAAAATGTAAAATCAAAGTTACCATTGGTTTACCTTTTTTTAGAAACTATAGTTGTGCAACACTGCTAATCAGAAATTATCTATTGACTTTTTTTTTTTTTTTTGGCTGTACTGGAGATTGAATCCAACGCATTTTGCTATTACTTTACCACTGAGCTACATCCCCTGTCCTTTTTATTTTATTTTGAGACAGGGTCTCAATAAGTTGCCCAGTTTGTACTTTAAATTGTGATCCTTGACCTCTTGAGTCACTAGGATTATGGGCATGTGCCACATGCCCAGCAGTTATCAACATTTTAAAGATTTTGTTACCAAAATAATCAGCCCATTCTCCCTCAAGTGAAATATTACTCTAAGCCGGGCGCAGTGGCGCAGCCTATAATCCCAGCACTTTGGGAGGCTGAGACAGGATCGCAAGTTCAAAACCAACCTCAGCAATAGCCAGGCGCTAAGCAACTCAGTTAGACCCTGTCTCTACATAAAACACAAAATAGGGATAGGGATGTGGCTCAGTAGTTGAGTACCCCTGAGTTCAATCCCTGGTACCAAAAATAAGGAGAAAAAAAAGAGAAATATTACTCTAGTATTTAAAAATATCTGATCTACATATATACATTGAATATATATTTAATTTTTATATATAAAAATTTAATTAAAAGGCATAAAACAAGGTATGCTTCTGCTATGAGATAATTTTCTTCCTTGAAGTCTAGTTCATCTTTCTCTCATTTACTCTAAAATCATCACAAATCCTTAAAATACCAATAACAGAATTGAAAATATATGCTAGAAATACTCAAAATGTTCCTCTTGTTCAATATACTTAGAACATAAGCTTTTCTTAGAAAGAAAGAAATAATATTTGATTCTCTCCTACTTTTCTTGTTATGGCTGGAATCTTTAACAAACATCATCTGCAACAATAAACAATCACATTTTCATCCAAAGACATCTGAATCTAAAATGAGTTCTAATCATCCCAAACAGAGGGCTATTCTCTTAATTGGTCAATACAGATACTGTCATTTGCAAATATACAGATAGGGTCTATGTATAGACTATCTACTGGTTTGTTACAACAGCCAAGCAAACTATCTGGATTTTCACTGACAAACTTAGATAGAACCGCACCTGTCTATAGGCAAAAACAAGATGTGGCAGTACCTTTTTCTAGTAGTAGAGAAAACCCATTAAGGCAATTCTTTTCCGAAATATATTTCCCACCCGCTTTTTCCCTCTAGTGTTGAGGATCAAACCCAGGGCCTTACACATGCTAGGCAAGCATTCCACTACTTGAGTTACAACCATGTATATATTTTATATGTATGTGTGTGTGTGTGTGTGTGTGTGTGTGTGTGTTTTGTGCACTACCCCTCCACCATCAAAACTCACTTTTATTTCTTTCCTTTAGTTGAGTTTTATTTCCCCAAAACAAGTGCACCGTTCCTGGAGGTACTGTAATACGAGACTGATGTGCGGCACGGACAGAGTAAGCCCCTATTTCATTTCCTATAATCTGAGACTGGATCTCAAGAAGTTGCCCAAGCTAGCCTTGAACTTTGCTATCCTGCCTCAGCCTCTTGAGTACAAAAAATATTAAGAAAGCATCCCCAGTGCAGAGCACAGAGGGAATTCTCTCTCAACAACAGGTAAATTTTGCCTCAGAACAATTAAAAAATGGGTACTAAGAGTTTTAATATAACATGGCTTCACTTATCTTTGGGCTAACTTCATTGTTAATTACAGAACATTTTTAATAAATGAACAACCCACAAAAATTGTCTCTGAATAGAAACAAACAGATTTATTGTGAGCACTATGTAGAATAGTCCTTTTCTTCCTTAGATTTCACTGTAAATGTTCAAAATGTCTGTAAATGGTTTAATCTAGCTAGAGTTTGTCTGAAGACTCACCTTACATGTAGGGCAGCACTCCAACCCCATCTGCTCCTTTCAAGCTCCTTTGCTAACACTTCTTCCTCACTAGTCATTAACTCCTCTCTCTCCCAGCATAGGTGCTTGCTCGGTCCTCCTTTTTTTTTTTTCCCACACTGTTTATTCATGGTCAACTGAATGCTTCACTCCAGTCTCAGCAACAAGCTCAATGAAGTTAACATCCAAAACTACATCTCGAGTTCTAATTATTGTCTTTCTAGCAAATGTCTCAGACTGCATGAGATCTCCATTTTTCCTCCTCACATAAATCTTTGAGACACCTCAAATTACAAATTAAATAGCAACCAGTCTTAGAAAATCTGTTCTTCCTCTGTCCTATAAACTTCATCAGATCAAGTTAACAAGTTTGAAGACACATTTTATTTCCCCATCACCTTTCAGCAACATACCAATACTGACAAAATCAATTCTTCCACATAACTTACTATCTCAACCATTTAAGTATATAATTCAGTGGTATTAAATACATTCATAGTGCTGCACAACCATCACCACCACCATCCATCTTCAGAACTCTTTTCATCTTACAAATTTAAAACTCTATAGTCAAACAGTAACTCTCATTCTCCATTTTCCTCAACCCATCAAATATTATTGTACTTTGTCTCCACAATTTTACTACTTTAAGTACTTTGTGTAAGTTGAATTATACCATACTTGTCTTTTTGTGATTAGCTTATTTCACTTAGCATAATGTCCTCAAGGTTCATAGATGCAGTAAATATATCAGAATTTTCTGTATATATATAATACATCTTGATTATCCACTCATACCTCAAAGGACTTGGGTTGCCTACCATATTCCTATTGTGAATGCTGCTGCTACAAACATGGGTGTATAAATCTCTCTTCAAGGCTCTGCTTTAGCTGGGTGTGGTGGCACATGCCTGTAACTCCAACTACTTAGGAGGCTAAACCAGGATGAGCCACCAGTTCAAGGCCAACCTGAACAACTTAGATCCTTCCCAAAATAAAAAGGCTGGGGATGTGGCTCAGTGGTAGTGCACCCCTGGGTTCAACTCCCTACCAAACAAAAAACCAATCTGCTTTCAATTCTTTTGTGTTTGGAGTACATGCCCAGAATGATAATGCCATTTTAATTTTTTAAATATTTTTTTTAGTTGTTGATGGATCTTTATTCATTTATTATTTATATGTGGTGCTGAGGACTGAACCCAGTGCCTCACACATGCTAGGCAAGCACTCCACCACTGAGCTACAGCCCCAGGCCCCCATTTTAATTTTTTTAAGGAACCTTGAAGCCATTTTCCACAGTAGCTATATCATTTTATTTCCACCAACAGAGCACAAAGATTCCAATTTCTCCAGTCTCATCAACATATGATTTGCTTTTTTCATAATAGGCATCCTAATGGGCAATCCTATCTTGAAGTTTTAATTTGCAATTCCCCAGTGATCAGTGATGTTAAGCACATTTCATGTGCTTATTGCTTATTTTTATGTCTTTGGCAAAATGTTTTTTTTCCTGTTGAACATTATTCTCTATATAGACATAGCACTGTTTTATAATCCTTTTTATTTCTGCACTATAGGTATTAATTTCTGTACTCCATTTCTGGTTTTAGTAATTTTTTTTTTTTTTTTTTTGTTAGTCTACCTAGCTAAAGGTTTGTTTGGTTTTGGTTTTGTTTTTGTTTTTGGTACTGGGTATTGAACTCAGGGGTACTCCACCACTGAGACATATCCCTAGCCCTATTTTGTGTTTTATTTAGAGACAGGGTCTCACTGAGTTGCTTAGTGCCTCACCATTGCTAAGCCTGGCTTTAAACTCGCAATTCTCCTGTCTCAGCCTCCCAAAGTGCCGGGATTATAGGCATGCGCCACTGTGCCCAGCTAGGTAAAGGTTTGACAGTTTTGTTGGTATTTTCAAAAAACAACGCTTGGGCAGGGACAGTGGCACACACCTGAAATCCCAGTGGTTCAGTAGGCTGAGGTAGGAAGATTGAATTTGAAGCTAGCCTCAGCAACTTAGCATGACCCTAAGCAATTCAGTGAGACCCTCTATCAAAACTTAAAAAATAAATAAAAAGGTCTGGGGATGTGGCTGAGTGGTTAAGTACCCCTGGATTCAATCCCTGGTACCAAACAAACAAAAAACCTTTAATTCCATTGATTTTCTTATTGTTTTTCTGTTCTCATTCATCTCCATTCTAATATTTTTCTTTCTTTCAGTGGCTTTGGATATAGTTTCTTCTTTTTCTAGTTCCTTAAATTGTAAAGTTATATTGATAATTTGAGATCTTTCTTATATTTTAATATAAGCAGTGTTGTTTTGGGGCATTCCATAAGTTTTAATATATTGTTTTTGTTTTCATTTTTTCTAATTTTCCTGGTGATTTCTTCATTGATACACTGAGTAAGACTGTTTAATTTCCACATATTTGTGAATTTTCTAGTTTTTCTTTTGTTATTACCTTCTCACTGCATCCCATCACGGTCAAGGAAGGTGCTCTGTACAATATCTATCCTTTTAGCCTTCTGGTACTTAACATATGGCCTAAGAGATGGTCTATCCTTAATGTCCTATGTGCACTTGAGAAGAATATTTTATTGTTGTAGGTTAGCATTCTGTAAATGGTAGTTACATGTAGTTGGTTTGCTGTGGTTAAGTCCTCTGTGTCCTTCTGTTTGGTATTCAACTCATTACTCAAAGTATGGTATTGAAGTCTCCAGCTATTATTATATAACTATTTCCCCCTTCTCCTTTCAATTTTTGCTTCATAGATTTTGATGGTCTGTTATTAGGTACATACATGTATGGTTGTGAGGTATCCCCCAAAAGCTCACATGTGAAACAATGCAAGAAGGTTCAGAGAAGTGGTGATTGGGTTTTGAGAGGGGGTGACACTTTGGGGTATAAATTTGTATCTGGCAAGTAGAGACCTCTCTCTCTGCTTTCTGATCACCATGTGAGCTGCTTCCCTCAGCTACAGTCCTCTGCCTGATGTTTAGCCTCACCTGGAGCCCCTGGAGAATGGAGCCAGCCTTCTATAGAATCTAACCTCTGAAACTGTGAGCCCCAAAATAAATTCTTCTCCTCTATAATTGTTCTGGTCGAGTCATTTAGTCAGAGTGGTGGAAAAACAGACTAAAACACATGTTTATGATTGTTATAGCCTGTTAACCTTTTTATTAATATAATGTCCTTTGCCTCTGTAAATTTTTTTAATTGAAAGTATATTTTGTCTGGAGCTGGGCGTGGTAGCTCAAGCCTGTAATCCCAGCACATAGGGAGGCTGAGACAGGAGAATCACAAGTTCAAAGCCAGCCTCAGCAACAGCGAGGTACTAAGCAACTCGGTGAGACCCTGTCTCTACATAAAACACAAAATAGGGCTGAGGATATGTCTCAGTGGTCGAGTACCCCTGAGTTCAATCCCCAGTACCAAAAAAAAAAAGTATATTTTGTCTGAGATTGTCAAAGCCATTCCTGATCTCTTTTGGTTACTATTTAACATAGGCTTTTTTCTTTTCTCCCATCCTTTCACTTTTAACCTATTTATGTCTCTTGTAGACAATAATACTGCCACAATCTTTCTCTTGATTGGAGTGTTTAGCCCACTTACACTTAAAATAATTACTGATAAGAAGGAATTTGAGCTGGGCGCAGTGATGCATGCCTGTAATACCAGTGGCTGGGGAGGCTGAAGCAGGAGGATTGCCAGTTCAAAGCCAGCCTCAGCAAAAGTAAGGTGCTAAGCAATTCAGTGAGACCCTGTCTTTAAGTAAAATACAAAAAAGGGCTGGGGATGTAGCTCAGTGGTTAAGCACTCCCAGGTTCAATCCCTTATTACAAAAAACAAACAAACAAACCAACAACAACAAAAAGCGAGGCACTAAGCAACTCAGTGAGACCCTGTCTCTAAATAAAGTACAAAATAGGGGTGGGGATGTGGCTCAGTGGTTAAATGTTCCTGAGTTCAATCCCCAGTACCACTAAAAAAAATGGGGGGCAGGGGGAATTTGATTCTGTCATTTTGTTATTCATTTTCTATATGCCTTACTGAGTTTTTTTTTTTTGGTACCACGGATTGAACTCAGGGGCACTCAACCACTGAGCCACATCCCCAGCCCTATTTTGTGTTTTATGCAGAGACAAGGTCTCACTGAGTTGCTTAGCGCCTCGCCGTTGCTGAGGCTGGCTTTGAACTCACGATTCTCCTGTCTCAGCCTCCCAAAGTGCTGGGATTACAAGCATGAGCCACCACACCTGGCTCATTATTGAGTTTTTTGGGGGTGTTATTTATGTATTTTTGGCCTTCATTTCTGTCTCCTGTTGTGTTTTCTTGATTTTTTATAATAAAATGTTTATAAGTTTGATCCCCAGCACCACATAAAACAACTAAATAAACAAAATTAAAGTACTATATCCATTTACAACTAAAAATATTTTTTTAAAAAAGTATTTTCTTTTGCCGGGTGCAGTGGCTCATGCTTGTAATCCCAGCACTTTGGGAGGCTGAGACAGGGGAATCGCGAGTTCAAAGCCAGCCTCAGCAACAGCGAGGCACTAAGCAACTCAGTAAGACCCTGTCTCTACATAAAACACAAAAAATAGGGTTGGGGATGTGGCTCAGTGGTTGAGTACCCTGAGTTCAATCCCTGAAACCAAAAAAAAAAAAAAAAAAAAAAAAAAATTTTTTTAAATGTCCAGTTTCAGTTGCTGATATCATAAAATTACTTCTTTAAACATGTGCCCCAAAACAATTACTTTTTAATGGATTGAACTCTTAAATTATGTAAAAGAGAAATGAGAGAGTTATAAATCAATGTTACAATAATTCTAGCTGTCAGAATAATAATTTTTTTGAAAAAATATATTCATTTCACAAAACAAATATAAAATAAAGAGTAGAGTTCCACCCTGTTTAACACAGCTTGTATAACTGTCCATGAATTTACTTTAACTGAGATCTTTTTTCTTCACAGCTTTAGGTTACTACTTAGTGTCTTCATTTCAACCTCCAGAACTCCTTTAGCATTTCTTGCATAGCAGGTCTAGTGGTAACAAACTTTCTCATCTTTTATTTGGGAACATCTTAATTCATCCTTTTTTTTTTTTTGATACTAGAGATTGAACTCAGGGGCACTTGACCACTGAGCCACATCCCCAGCCCTATTTTGTGTTTTATGTAGAGACAGGGTCTCACTGAGTTGCTTAGCGCCTCGCTGTTGCTGAGGCTGGCTTTGAACTCGCGATTCTCCTGTCTCAGCCTCCCAAAGTGCTGGGATTACAGGCTTGCGCCATCGCATCGGAAACATACTTACTTTTGATGGATAGTTTTGACAGATATGATTCTGGATTGGTAGTTTCTTCTTTTAATTTTGTCTCAACCCACTGCTATCTGGCCTCCAGAGTTTGATAAGAAATCTGCTGATAATGTTATCAAGGACCCCTTGTGTGATGAGTCAACTCTTGCTGCTTTCAAGATTTTTTAGGTTTTGAACTGCTTGATTATGTGTCTCAGTGTGCATATCCTTGTGTTTATTTTCCTTTATATTTGTTGGGCTTCCTGGATGTTTACATTCATGTCTCATCAAATTTGGAAAGTTTTCAGTTGTTATTTTTTCAAATATTCTTTTTTCCATTTTCTCACTCTCCTTTTTGAACTCCCACAATATATATGTTGTTCCACTTGAGGGTTTCCCACAGGTCCTTTAGACTATGTTCACTTTCCATTTTTTCTTCCTTTCTGTTCCTCATACTTGATAATTTCCACTCTCTTATCTCCAAGTTTGATGATTCTGTTTTATTCCTGTTCAAACCTACCTTTGAATTCCTCTAGTGAATTTTTCATATCAGTTACTGCAGTTTTCAGCTCCTGAATTTCTTTTTGGTTTTTTTTTTAGGGTTTTCTATCTTTTTACTGATATTTTCATCTTGTTTTTACACCATTTTCTTAACTTTCTTCTTACCTTTCTCTAGTACTTTGAGCATCTCTCAGTTGCTTTAAATTCCTTGTTTAATAGATACACCATCAGTTCTTTTTCAGGGTCAATGTCTATTGATTTACTTTTTTTACATTGAATGGGCATATTTTCCTTTTTCTCTGTATTTCTTTTGAAATTTTTGTTGAAAACTGGACATTTGAATAACGTGGTTGTTATGGATTGGTTATTAGGTGTCCCCCAAAAGCTCAGGTGTGAGACAGTGCGGGAAAGCTTAGAGGTGAAATGATTGGGTTATGAGAGTCTTGACCTAATCAGTACATTAATCCCCTAACCGGGATTAACTTGGGTGGTAAGTATAGGAAAGTAGGGTATGGCTGAAGGAGGTGGGTCACTGGGGGATGTGTCTTTAGGGTACATATTTTGTCCCTGAAGAGTGGAGCTTACTCTCTCTTTGCTTTCTGGGTGCCATGCTCCCAGCTGCTTTCCTTCACCATACTCTTCCACCCTGAGGAATGGAGTCGGCTGTCTATGGACTTAGACCTCTGAAACTGTGAGTCCCACCAAATAAACCTCTTCTCCTCTAATTGTTCTTTCTAGGTCCTTTGGTCACAGCAGCATCTGACTATAACAGTGTTTTTTCTTGTGGTCAGATTCTCCCCCTCCCCCAGGGTTTGCTGTTTGTTTGATTTAAAATTATTATTGTATGCTGTCTCCGTGTCAACAATCAGCCTGAGGTATAAACTTAAAAGTGTTTTCAACTCTTTTATAAAGGAGCCTGTACTTTCTTTGGGTGTATATAGTGACTTTCTAATTTCCCCTACAAATGCACTTGCCTTTGAATGTCCTGGTCTTCAATGTCTGACTTCCAAAGGGGGAAAAAAGAGAAAACTGAAGACTGGAGAAGAAGTGCTGGGTCTCCAAGTATCCTAGAAGTCACTTCATTCAGAGCAGAAAAGGTCTGCAACAGGTATGGATAAATTCTACTGTGCTAAGTGCTGAAGTTGACAAAAATTTATTATCCAAGTCTTCTCCTGAAGCTTGAAGACTTCAACAAACTCCAAAGTACCAAACATTTATATAAGACAGGTTTTGCCAGTGAAATTGTTGCTTAGGTGGTGAGACCAATCCCCAGTGCTTTCTACTAAGCCATTCCCCCAGAATTCTATATTCTATAGATACATTTTAACAGACACCTGACTATATTTTTCTTCTGGTCAAAACACAAATTCCTTAAGGCATTCCTTAGATACTTAGAGCTCTCCACAATTTGATATGTACTTTCCATTCTGATCCTATGAGCTGTTTTTCCTCTCAGGCATCTAAGTAAATAAATCTGGTGGTATACAACTTGCACTCTTCTTCCTAAGTTTTTACAAAACTGCTTTGCCTACAATGAACCTTCTTCCTTCCAAATTTGAGTTACATTCTTCATTCATATTCTAGGTTTGCTTTTCAAGTAATCCTCCAAAATTATCTGCAGTACTTCTAATCAAACTCTGCACTGAATTCAGAAGATATACAGAATACCTATTACTGGCCAGACATATATTCGATAGTGGGATACAGATTAAAAAAAAAAAGACAGGTAGGATCCTTGTTCTTGAGCTAGTAAACAGGCAATGTTCTTTCAGGGACAATGTCTATTCATTTACTTTTTTCCAATGAGATAAATACAGCAGTGTGGAAACTACTGACAGAGACAAAGGAAGTATGCTTTGGTATCATCCTATACCTAGCAAATCCAGTGCCAGGGCACAGGGAAGCCTTCACAGGAACATGAGAAGGCATATAGTCCATTTGGAAACTGTAAGCTGTTAGAAAGGCTGGATAAAAGGGTATGAGGACAACGGGAAGAATAAGCTAAATTATGAGAGAATTTGTTTGCCAAGCTGAAGAATCTGGCCTCTTTAGGGAAGAGATATGACTAGATAAGATCTTGAGCAGCAAGTAAAGATAAAAGAAAGGATGGAGACCACTTAGGAAGTTACTGAAGTAATCTAGAAATGATGCCCTTAAACAGTACAGTTGGTTGTAGCAGGTGTGACAGAAAGATGGACACAAACAAGGGAGAGAATAAAGATGAAAAATAATCTATAGTCAGTAAATGGTTAGTGTTAAAATGTCTAATACAGTGTTAGGGCAAAGTCAAGACTGGGAAGAGTCTGAGAAGAATGACTTTTAACTCAGTTCTAAAGTCCCAATTTTACAGTATATTACAAATTGGATTAACAAGCCCACTCCTTGATATTTTGATTTTGTCATTTAGGAGTTTCTGTGGCACAGATCACACTTAACCTACAGTTAAGGAACAGAAAATGCTCTACAGCAAGGCTCAACTAATGCCAAGAGCTCACACAGGATGAGTTCATATAACAACCCATCTCCCTCCCTCGTTCCCACCTTGCCAAGATAAACTTAAAAGTGCAAATTGAACAAGTCTGATCCTCAGAAGGCTACTCATGTACAGTAGAGTTGCAGATCTATATGGGGGAAGGTAATTACCTGAGTACTTTCATGTGTGGTTTTAGGACCGCGTATATTAGAATCACCTTCAAGGCTTGCTAAGAATCAAGGCTCAACTCCAAGATATTAAGAATTCCTGGAAGGTGGTATTCTGCATTTTTGAACAAGCTTTCAGATGATTCTTAAGCATACCAAAATTTAAGAACTTCTTTTCTAAGCAGATGAAATAAATTGACATTCCTAAACTATATTCCCAAAACCTCACCTCTGCTACTGGGAATACAATTCTTTTTTTTTTTAATTTTATTTACTTATTCTATTTAAGTATACATGACAGCAGAATGCTTTTTGATTCATTGTACATAAATGGAGCACAACTTTTTATTTCTCTGGTTGTATATGATGTAGTCGCACCATATGTGCATTCATACATGAACCTAGGGCAATGATGTCCATCTCATTCCACCATCTTTCCTGTCCCCGTGTCCCCTCCCCTCCCCTCCTGGGAATATAATTCTTAATAAGGTGATATCTTTTACCATAGAAAGTTATGATTACTGCAATTAAAACAGCACTAGTAGTATAGATAAAAAATAATAATAGCTGGGCGTAGTGCTACTTGCCTGTAATTACAGCTTCTAGGCAGGCTATGGCAGGAGAATCTCAAGTTCAAGGCCAGCCTGGGCAACTTAGAGAGATCCTGTATTAAAATAAAAAATAAAATGGGCTGGGGGTGGGGATAGCTCAGTGGTACAGTACGCCTGGGTTCATTTCTCAGCACTTTAAAAATTTTTTTTTTAAAAAAGTAAAGTGTTCTGTACAGTTCTAAGTATCTGTCAGCTATTACCAAACTATACTTGTCATTGATTATACTTAAAAATCAATTTTCTAAGTTAATTATATAATTTCTTCACAACTACCTTGATGGATAATGCGTTATTCTTACTTTACACACAAAGAAATCCAGACAGGTTAAATAAGCTGCCCAACCTACATGTCTACCAATTATTATTCAAGACAATACCCATGACTCCAAATTCCATATTTTGCCCCACTAATCCATATAACTTTTCTTCTACAGACTAAATCTCTAGCTGATTTTTAGTTTCACTATTGAGAGCATCTATTCTTTGGCAAGATGTACCTTGAGTTCCAAACAACTGGCTTAAAGAAATCTTTGAAGCCGGGTGCTGTGGCTCACGCTTGTAATCCCAGCACTTAGGGAGGCTGAGACAGGAGAATCGCAAGTTCAAAGCCAGCCTCAGCAACAGCGAGGCGCTAAGCAACTCAGTGAGACCCTGTCTCTACATAAAACACAAAATAGGGCTGGGGATGTGGCTCAGTGGTCGAGTACCCCTGAGTTCAATATCCAGTACCAAAAAAAAAAAAAAATCTTTGAAACATAGTGTTTACAGACTAGACTGCCTATATGCTTGAGGAATCTATCAAATATCTTAGTCCCCAGAAGAACCTCAGAATTGACAGGAAAGGCTATGCTAGAGGCATAAAGCAGTAATCCAGAAGAGCTATTGTTTAAGATATTATTTAAGAAGCTTTTCTAACATTTGTAGCAAAGGACATCAGCCCCAAATATAATTTTCCCCAGATTTTTCAATTGGTTTTTATAAAGTTCCTTAATTCAGACACTGTTTGACACTGGCATAGCACTATACAGAAAACATCTGTTATCTCTACTGACTTCCTCATGATCAGAAAAAAATAGAATTTATTCTTGGAATTTAGTCCAATCAAAGTACAATGAGGGATGGCAAATTATTCTGTCTTCATTCTTTCCTATTTCTTAATCCTGTAATAAGATCAAATGTCAGACCAAAATTTAATTAGTTAAGGAATCTAAAATTAGGGGACACACTAGGAAATGTGAGTAATTTCTAAATCAGTTATCCTCAGTCTTTGTTTCTACTTCACTGTGCATGCCCTTATCACATACAGAAGATAGTACATCTTTTTTTTTTTTTTTTTTTTTAAGACAGTACATCTTAACAGGCAAGTAATAAATATTCTGGAGAAGGACAAGAAAGACAACTTCTGATACGTTATTTCCTAGCAAGGAACATCAAAAATATACATATGTGTGTGTGTTTCTACCTTCTCAAGGGATTGTCTGCTGTCCTTATCACTTAAATCCCTGCCTGGTTTGGTGTTTCTGATCAGTGTTCTTTTGCTTACACAAGTCTTCCAGTGATTTCTCATGCACCGACACAAGTGTATTAGGGAAGAGCTCTTTATATAGTTTACTATAAAACAGGTCTTTTGGTTTTTATCATAAAAATAATAGCAAGCTAAACAATTTGTACAAAAAAGACTGCTACCATAAATCTATAAACCACATGTCTGATCCTTTATAAAAATTCTTCCTGCTGTTTTTACAACATTCCTGTGGCTAGGAGTAGGCATAATTATCCTCATTTTGCAGATGAGAAACCTAAGGCTCAGAAAATTGAAAGATTTGCTTGAGGTCACAAAATTAATCAAGAGCAGCAAAGGCAGCACCTGTAAAAAGATGCTTTTTAGTTTAGGGCATGCAACTAGGTTACAAGTAGAAAGTGTTTCCTCTACAGCCTTCAAGGTCTTCTAAATGTTAAAAAACAAAAACAAACAACTCCCCCCCACACACACACAATTTGCAGAGTACACATTTCAATTTGTAGTGTTCTGACTTATTCTAACACTGGCATATGAACTGCTTTATAGTATGCAGTACATTATTTGTATAAAAAGAGTGCAAAGCGAAATTCCAAGTTAGAAAAACTTATTTAGAAAGAAAACATTACCTTTGTTAAGCAGTGTTCTAAGAGAGAAAGATTTGGTTTTCTGTCATCACCTACCTAAACAATGAAGGGTACCTAACTGTTGAGCAATACAGGCCAACCTATGTACAATTCAACTGGAATGCAAAAAGCCCTTTTCAAGCAGCAATGGTGTAATGTCACAAGGCAACACAAATGTTTTTATACCCACTCATTAGAAGTTAGTCACAACTTGAGATCTTGTCCAACCAGTATGGGCTGCCCTAAATTAGTAATCTTAAAAGAGACTAACTACTGATTGACCACTGTTTAAATGTACTAAATGAAAAAAAAAAAAAAAAAAGATATTTCTTTTCTCCTAAAACCATATTTAGGAAACATACTAATTGGTAAATACTTTCAAGCATACTAATTGTTAAAACTCACAAACCAAATAATTTTATCTTTTAAAATAAATCCACATTTTAAATCATTTACTTGGGGCAGATATAAGAAGATAATTACCACCTTGAAGCTAGTAAACCTCTTCAAAGATAGTTGCTCTGCTCTGGTCATATTAACACATCATAAAATAACCTATTTATACTGATAATAGATTCAGGAGTCAAGTCACATGAGGAAAAATTTAGGTTTGTACCATGATTCATTTAGTTTAAAGCTCAGTTTTCACATGACTTACCTAACCTTCAGCTGAGAGCATTTTCTTGTTGTTAAAAGAGAAATAGTGTAAAGAGATATATATATATATATATATATATATTTTTTTTTTTTTTTTTTTGGCACTGGGGATTGAACTCAGGGGTACTTGACCACTGAGCCACATCCCCAGCCCTATTTTGTGTTTTATGTAGAGACAGGGCCTCACTGAGTTGCTTAGCCCCTCACTATTGCTGAGGCTGGCTTTGAACTCGCGATTCTCCTATCTCAGGGCGTGGTGGCGCACACCTGTAATCCCAGCACATAGGGAGGCTGAGACAGGAGAATCGCGAGTTCAAAGCCAGCCTCAGCAACGGCGAGGTGCTAAGCAACTCAGTGAGGCTCTGTCTGTAAATAAAACACAAAATAGGGCTGGGGATGTGGCTCAGTGGTCGAGTACCCCTGAGTTCAATCCCCAGTACCAAAAAAAAAAAAAAGATATTTTTGATGACAAGAATATAAAATTAAAATATACTGGGTGAAGAATGCAAATCACTTGTAATAAAATATAATCCTACTTTGTATTTCTATAGTTTTTCTAAGATCTGAATTTGTTGTATACTCCTTCTCTGTGTTTTTTGAAATCATCCCTGTATGGAGGGAAGAAAGTGTTATTGTATTTGTTGTTACTCTACCTTGCAGGAGGCTGATGTAACTCACCCAAGGTTACATAAAGAGTGACTCAGTAACCACACTAGCAGTCAGAGGAATCTACTCCTGGTGTTGCTCTAACTCCAGGTTTAGGGCTCCTTTCAACTTATAAAACTATAAATATATTGTAGATTAGAATTAAGCATAGAATGTATCATGACCATCCCTCTGCTGCCTACAGAAACAATTAAAAAGAGTAAGAGTAGCTGATATGTACACCAGGCATTTCAAAGATTCAGAAGATTTATGATGCATCATAGTTCCTTCCTCATGTTACTTAAAATCTAGCTGGAAAGACTAATGGGCATGAAATAAATCTGAAGAGCAAGCATTATTTTTAGAGTCAAAGTGATATTTAAAGAGATTAACTGGTTGGTTTCTTAAACTGGGCTTTCAGAAGGATATGGACTGAATGGGAGTCACTACAGACCCAGGCTAATTGATGGCCTCCAGATTCAAAAATTTTTATCAAATTTCATTCAACCCCAATTCGATGTAATATACCTGTATCACTTATGACAAACTTATAAGGTGTGACAGATGGAAGAGGCATTTTACATTTTCAGTGGCTATTGTTAATCTTAAATAGAGTTAAGTCCTCAAAAGGTTTCAGATCAAAGTCTATAGTGACACACTGACAATTTACAACAGCAACTCCTCTTCCTTCAAACCTTCCTTTTACCTCTATAGTCAGACATTAAAACCAGAAATGGTTTCAACCACAAGCAGAAGTAGGAAAGATAATGTGGACAATGTGTAGATAATTCTCTCAGGCCACTGTTGTTCATTCAGCCTTTCCTGACATGCATGTGACTTGATATGGGATAGAGAATGAGGTGATTCAGAGAGCTACTTCAACCAGCAATGAGAAATCCCACGTTCTAAATGCTCAGGTATCTGAACAATATTACAGTCAAATTTTTACTAATTAAAAACTCATTTCAAATCCTTAATTCAGCTATTTTTAATAAAAAATTAACATTCTTTTATAAGATGTTCTTAGTAAAATTACCACTGTGTTCATTATTGCTTCTGTACAGTGATCTTATGGCCCCTGACAGAATTTCAATACCATGAAAGCTAGAATTGTTCTTATTTTCATCTGCACAGGGCCTAGCACAAATATCAAGCAACAATAGGCAGTCAGACTTTAATATCTTGATGGCAACACTAATTTTTCTTCTTTGTGGCGTCTCTACCACCCCAAACCAGACAAGATCTTGAGCCTGCATTTTTTTGTTTTAACTCCTCAGCTTGGTTGAAATCTCGAACTATGGGTCTAGACATCACCCTTATAAAAGATTTACCTCTTCTATGACTCAATTTAATAGCAACATTACATTTCACTGTTAAATTATCAATCTTTATTTAAAGTTCATTCAGTCTTACTAGGTTCATGATTTACTATTTCTTCTTCCATGTTTTTTTTTTTTTCTTTTTTTTTTGTACTAGGGATTGAACTCAGGGCCCTTACCCACTGAGCTACATCCCCAGTCCTTTTTATTTTTTGAGACAGGGCATCTCTAAGTTGCCTAGCCTTGCTTTGAACTTGCAGTCCTCCTACCTCAGCCTCCTGAATCACTGGGATTATAGGCATGCTCCACTGTGCACAGCTACCACATGTCTTTATAGTCTGGAGAACATTCCTAAGCATACTCTTCCCTTTTTTGTTTTGAAGCACCAGGAATTAAACACAAGGGTACTCTATCACTAAGCTACATCCCTAGCTCTTTTTAATTTTTATTTTGAGACAGGACCTTGCTAAATTGCTGAGGCTGGTCTTGAATTCATGATCTTCCTGTATTAACCTTCTGAGTCACTGGGATTACAGGAACGTGTCACCCACCATGCCTGGCTAGTATACATTCTTTTTTTTGACAAAATTTAGTGCAAATGATTTTTAGTTCTGAAAAGAACAAGCCATATCTTAGTTCTATAAAGAATTCTAAACTAAAAATACTCCCATTAGGGCCTGGGGATATAGCTCAGTTGGCAGAGTGCTTACCTTGCATGCACAAGGCCCTGGGTTCAATCCTCAGCATTACAAAAACAAAACAACTTCCATTATAGCACTTTGTAGACCCTGCCCTATTTTTGACAAGTAGCAAATGAGAAATCTGATGCTTGTAGTGCCATGCTGCCTTTTGGGTAACCTCTATTTTTTTCTTTTTCCTGGAAGCTAGTAGGAATTTCTATCATTAGAGTTCAAAAACATCACAATGTCATGTCTAGGTAATATCTTTTTCTTCTGCAATATTCCTGTAAAGCTCTTGACAGAACCTTTCAATCAGAGGGTCTAAGATTTTTTTCAACTTTGAGAAAATGATTTTTTTCTTTCTTTCTTTATTTTTGGTACTAGGGATTGAACTCAGGGGTACTCGACCACTGAGCCACATCCCCAGCCCTATTTTGTGTTTTATGTAGAGACAGGGTCTCACTGAGTTGCTTAGCGCCTCGCAGTTGCTGAGGCTGGCTTTGAACTCGTGATTCTCCTGTCTCAGCCTCCCTAAGTGCTGGGATTACAGGCTTGCGCCACTGCGCCCAGCTTTTTCTTTATTTTTAATTATTTCTTCCTCACCTTCCTTGATTTGTACCAGTCTATTACTACCTACTTTATATCTTAAATTTCCTTAAATTTTTATTATGAAGATAGGACAGTTTATTCTTTATCTGTTTAATGCATGCATGTATTATAAAGGCCTCTATATTCAGATATATAAACAACTTGTTCATTTCCTATAAAAGATTTGATGTTTGTCAGAAGCTACCAACTAAGTTAAAACAGTCCCCTCAGTCTGCCTTCTCCTCTAACTTCAATAGTGAATATAAATTCCAACATTATATATATAAAAGTAACCATTATATATGTATACACACACATATATATGTATATATGTGTATATATATTTGGGGGGGGGCACTCTGGATTGAACCCATGGACACTTAACCACTGAGCCACATCCCCAGCCCTTTTCATATTTTATTTAGAGGCAGTGTCTCACTAAATTGCTGAGGCTGGCTTTGAATTTGTGATCCCCCTGCCTCAGCCTCCCGAGCCACTGGGATTACAGGCGTGCACCACTGCACCTGTCCATAATATTCTTTTATGTAGGTAATAGATGACACTTTACCCCACATGACCATTCTAACTTTATTGAAAACTAGATCTAGCACTATTATGTCACTGACATTTACAAGAAACATGGTATCACGTTACATAGTGTCTTGTGATAAAGGTTAATGATGGTCTACTGAACATTCAACATATACAAGCATGTACCATAATAGCAAATATATTATTCAAATTAATGACTTCAGTGACATGAGTAATGTCAAAACAAACAAGTCAGACACCTGGTAGGAAAGGGCTGAGCATTTAATAATATAAAAATCTTCATAGAACAATAAAGTATGTAAAATAATCCCAGACTTAGATTAATATTTCCTATCCATGATGTTGTGAATGACCTAACAATATCAAATGACCTTCAAAACTGAGTTTGAGTAATGAAAGTTAATTTAACTGGTGAAGAACCATCACTTGAAAATTGTTACACATACACAGCTCCATCACCTACAAGAAGAAATATTTCCTTGTTAATGACTCTGCCAAAACAAAATCAAAGAGAAAAGCAACTTAGGTGCAAAAGAACAATTTGAATAATTATATTAACTTTACAATGTAAGCCCAACTGTTCCAACTAGAAATAAACTTGATATCAAAGAAATGTCCTCCGTTATTTTCTAAAAATGTCATTCATCCTCATGAATAAGGAGATAGAAGAGAATTAGAAGAGCAATTGAGATAATCAGCTCCAAAGCTATGGGAAAGTCCAAGTTTTAGATATTTTTAGAAGCCCAAAATCTTATAGGGACCAAACTAATCACTGTTGAAAAATCAAACCACACTGATTTCTTTCAGTCCAAAGGAGGACTGAGATTGTACTGTACATATGAACTAGGAAGATGATGTATCAGGATGTTTTTCTACATCCACTAACATGATTTCTGAAAAGAGGCTGGCCATCCAGGTACCTGTATACCCCTCTCCTTTGTTCCCCAAAAGCTATGACTTATTTTAAAATATTGCATATTTTTCAAGAGAATAGCTATATTTCAGAAAGAGAAATGATACTGACCAAGAGAAGTCAAGGGCATCCTCTGGATCTAGGTGGTAGTTATGTAAGTGTGTTCATTTGTGAGAATTTGTTGGATTGTATTACAATCTACATGTTTCTGTTTTTTTGGTTTTGGTTTTTGTTTTTTGTTTTTTTGGTACCGAAGATTGAACTCAGGGGCATTTGACCACTGAGCCACATCCCCAGCCCTATTTTGTATTTTATTTAGAGATAGGGTCTCACTGAGTTGCTTAGCGCCTAACTTTTTGCTGAGGCTGGCTTTGAACTTGTGATCCTCCTGTTTTAGCCTCCTGAGCCGCTGGGATTACAGGTGTGCTCCACCGCACCTGGCTACATACTTTTCTATGTTTTTAAGCTATATTTCAATAAAAAAAGTTTATTAAGTGAAAATGCTTCGTATCTACCTTTTTCCACTTTTAAAATTAACTACTAAAATGAGATTCCTGAATGAAGAATTCATATCATACTTATCTTTGTCAATATTTGGTACATAATAGTGACCTAATAAAGATAGGTGAATTAACACAGATCAGTAATCTATTACACCATGCCAATAAGAACTACTAAATTTCCATACTTTCACGCCACCTCATAGGATTGTTGCTACAGGGTACATATTATACACTATGAGTAGTTCAAAAATGTTTTTGAGTCCCTGTCTTTAGAAGATAGTATTTATGTATGTGTATGAGAAAGAGAAGCCAAGACATGTACACTAATAACTAAGATGACATGCATCCTATGTATGGTGAGGCCAACAAATACCACAGGGAAGTAGAGGGACATTCCAGCCAGGATCAACCAGGAAAGGCATCACTGAGGCAGCAGCATGTGAGCATGATGAACATCTTAGCAAGACAAAGGAATGAACTGACATTTACAAAATGCTCAACCTGTATGTTAGGTGCCATATGGGCATTTTCAAAAACTTGAACACTTAAAGTACAGTTAAAACCCATTAAATTCTGAGAAGTTAAGTAATTTGTCCAAGATCACACAGCTAGTAAATAGCAGAGAAATTGGCCTACATCTTTTGACTCCCAGATCAGTATCTTTCTGCCAAACCAAGTTGCCTTTAATAGATACGGTCTTGGAACTTTGGGCCAAAAAATAAAAAGCCTCATAACAGAAATCTTACCAGGAGTTTTTCCTCTACCTGATGCAAATATTTCAAAATGTCTTTATTCTTCACAATAAATTGACCAAAGCCAAAACCAAGCCAACTATGTGTCTACTTACAAGAATTATGGCCTAAATTAACAGTATTCAAATTTTCACTCATAGCCTAATATGAATCCACCCAATTACCTTTTTTGGTAAAAAGGTCTTAATCAACTACTAAACTTATCCTAGAGCATCAATTACATAGAGAGGCGTCCTTCTTATGCTTTTGTCACCACATAATGTAATATATTCATTTTGCCAAAAGGCTTAAGTGCCTATTTATTATCTTGTTTTGGAATATCATTGGGGGGAAAAAACTTCACAGACTCTTAGCCTATTCTTGCCTTCCTTTCTTCTTTGAAGATACCTTTAGTCACTCAATGGAACATTTCTGAGGTGCCTCCAATGTCTCAAGAACTTTTCGCTCAAAGATAAATGAAGAGACACTCTGTTTCTAGGATTGTCCACTATAGTAATTTCACTTGGTCCTTTTTCATTTCACTTTTTCTCATTTCATTTTGTTTTCAGATTAAACTAAACTCATTCACCTTCCTTATCAACAACCTATAAAATTCACATGCACCCAGTCTTCCATCTGGTTTGCTCCTCCTTGATCCCACATCACCAAGCTCTACTATCTCTTTGAGGAAAATAATTTATCAGTTATTTCCTTTCTCTTCCATTATTTCTGAACTATAATGGTACTCCTTTTGTCAAAGCATTTAACACAGTTATATTTATTTAATTTATTCAGTCACTAACTACTCACTCAATACCTTTTATGTACCAACCCCTAGGTATTGAGGATAAAAAAGAAACTCTTGCCTTCATTTATAATAATCTAAGGTGAGCTCTAAATAAAACAAACAAAGGCCGCCATTATGGCTCAGTGGTAGAGCACTTGCCTTGCATGTATGAGGCACAGGGTTCAATCCTCAGCACCACATATAAATAAATGAATAAATAAAGGTCCATCAACAACTAAAAAAAATTTAAAAATAATAAAAAAACCAAACAATATAATGTCTGAAAGTAATAAGGCTATAAAAATTAAAATAATACAACAGTTCAGTTTTGCTGATGAACTGAAACATGGAATAGAAGAAAGGCCAAAAGTCTAGGATGATACTTTTATTTTTGGTTTAAGAAACTGAGTTAATGGTGGGATGCTTTAGAGAGTTAGGAAACATGGGGAAAAAAGATTTGAGATAGGATGGGGAAAAAAAAAGAGTTCTTTCTTTGCCATCTTATGCTGGAGATCTCTTTTAGAAATCCAAGAACAGAGGTGAAGTAGGTAGCTAAATACACAATTCTGCAGCTCAGGAAAAAGTTTGAACTGGAGTTTGAAATTTGGGAGTTACAAACACAAAGATGGTATGGTAAGTCAGGGACTAAACTATTATTGATGCATCTACATTGACACATTTTTCTCACCCCAAATGACTAATTTTTGTTTCATTTAGTTTTTGTTATTGTAGATAGAACCCAGGGCCTCTCACACATGCTAGGCAAGCACTCTAACCTCTGAGCAAAAAGGATTGAATTTTTTTTTTTTTGTACCGGGGATTGAACTCAGGACACTCAACCACTGAGCCACATCCCCAACCCTATTTTGTGTTTTACATAGAGACAGGGTCTCACTGAGTTGCTGAGGCTGGCTTTGAACTTGCAATTCTCCTGTCTCAGCCTCCCAAAGTGCTGGGATTACAGGTGTGTGCCACCTGTCACTGCACTCAGCTAAGATTGAATATTTTTAACCAAAGATCTTATATCACAGAGATCAATGACCTCTTCTTGAGTGATATTAAGGAAATGATGGGTACAGAAACAATATGAGTAGAGATTTTTAAAAAATGGGGTGGGCAGTAAAGAAGTGGAAAACCAGGAACTTTTCTATAAAGAGAAGAAAAAAATAGGGAGGTAGCTATAAAAAATAGATTCTAAGGAGAATTTTTAAAGAAATTGTAAAAACCCATTCAAGATGGAAAGATTATGTAAGAGTACATGAACAACTAAGGAGCTTTAAGTCTTTAGACAGGCAAGATAGGATGAACTCCAGGATACAAGAGAAGGGGCTGGTCTTAAGGAGGGGCTTGCATTTCATCTATTATAATAGGAAGGTAGAATATATTGGTATAGATGTAGGTAGTCTGGTAGGTGTGGTGGTAGAATAATAGAAAGCTACATGTAAATAGGGTTAGAATTCTGTGAAGAATAGTCATATTGATGGAAGCAGACTCTGAGTTAGAAATAAGAACATGAATGAAGTACTGTGGAAAGTAGAAATACTAATGGACAGGAGCACCTAATGCGGTTTAAATATTTACACACACACACATAAATATATATTTGAGGGATAAGCAAACCAGTAGATGGTGATACTACTTTGTTGTTGTTTAGTTTATAAGCACAAGAGTTACCAGCAGCAATAAGGTTAGAGTTTGCCTGTGGGAGTAGACTTCTGAGGTGGGAGGATGTCTAACAGCTGAGAGGTCAGATGTTGGATGGATTATCCAGGTGTATGTAGCAATTACTAAGTATGATGACAGGAAATGTGAAAAGGCAGTGAGCCAGTCACTAATGAGGACATGTAACACAAAGGTTAGTACAGGGCTGGAGAGGATACTAGTCTGATGGTAGGTACTTCAGAAGAGCTAGAGTATTTGAGTGAGAAGAAATGAACTAAGGCAATAAATGGGAATGAGGGTTCTACCTGGGAGGAGGTGAGGATGTGGGGCAAAAAATATCGGGTAAGAGGTGCTTACCCGATATATATATATAGGGAAACAGTGCTCCAAGAATTAGGTATGGCAAGAAAGTAACAAATTTTAAGTATATGTCTCTATTTAATAACAATAAACAAAGGAAGGGGTAAGTGAGAGGGTGCTGTAAGGCTGGAAGATTGCACTGGGATTAGGAGATGTATAATCCAAATGGGGTAAGATTTCCCAGTAATGATGGCTGACTTAGGAAATCGTAGACACTGAAAAATAATCAAGTGATG
Source organism: Geosciurus inauris (assembly GCA_004024805.1). Lineage (NCBI taxonomy): Eukaryota > Metazoa > Chordata > Mammalia > Rodentia > Sciuridae > Geosciurus > Geosciurus inauris. Next base: position 57,317 of record PVHX01003558.1, read on the forward strand.
CAGAGTGGTGCATACCTGTTACTACAGCGACTTGGGAAGCTAAGAAAGGAGGATCAGCCTGGGCAACTTAGCAATACCCTGTCTTGCAAAACAAAAACAAACAAACAAACAAAACGTGTTGGAGTGTAGTTCTTTGGATAAAGTGCCCCTGGATCCAATCTCTAGTATATGGGCTGTGGGAACAGCCAAAAAAATAAACACCCTATGTAAACTTCATAAGACTAGCTTCAGATTTTTCCAACAAATTCCCTTTCTGCTTAAGTTAGCAGCTAAAGAATTTTAATGATAAATACCTTCCTGTATAGTGCCTTGCACACATCAGATGAATTCAGAGAAAGGATGTTTATTTACTTCAGTACATTTAAATGCTATTTGGCCCAGAGTGATAAGGAAAAGCTGACAAAGAAACCTTAAGCATGTTATTCCTTTATCCCCTTCTCATATCTTCATCTAACAAAACAAGCCATTGGTTAAAAAAAAAAAAAAAAAAGAGAGGGAGAGAGAAACTGACCCTTGAAGATGAAGTGAGCTGGCAGCAAGGGATGCTCTGAGGACAAGCAGGATTCTCAGTGTACCTGCCTGTGACCTCACAATAACACTTCTGCAGGTGTGGAAAGAGCCCTATGGCTTGAAATAACCAATGCCAGACTATAACTGTCAGTCCAGTTCTTTGTCCTATTGTATCACCCTCTGCAGTGTTTTCTTAAAGGAAAAAGGTCCATTTTCAGGGGATAATTCATATAAAATTATGACTTCCCCTCTCTAAAGTCAACTAATATGCCTGGATGAAGAATCCTGAGAATTATTTGTTTCTAACAACATAGTATTTAACTTTATGTAGAAATAAGTATTGACAACATAATTATAAAATGCCATAATTAATGCAATAGTGAACACAGTACTATTACCTAACCCAATAGATCAAATCAAGACAACTTAATTTCAGTTGCCATTCATTATATATAAAAGGAAATGTCTAAAAATACATGATTAATGTAGACAAACAATTATATTGTAGCAGGTGTCAACATTAAGAAATGTGCAGAATTTTTTTTACCGGCTTCAAGCAGAAGCAAGTTGGGAATGAAAGTATATGGGAATCTCCAGGAATCATTTTGTTTGAAAGAGGAGAAAATAAAAGGTAAAGAATAGTATAGAATGCAATACTTAAAATAATGAAAAAGACACAGGGGAAAAGCAAATAGTTCTACTAGCACTGTGACTTTTATTAGTTATATTTATTATGTATATCACAATGCCTTGCATGCCATAAATTAAGTCAGTTTGCAGTCAAAAAGGTATGTTGAATCTAAAAACAAACCAATGGGGCAGGAGATAAGTTTAACATAATCTCATCTAATAGCAAAAGAGAGTGATCGCTCTCTATATAACTAGAATGATCTCTAGATTACCTGAGATAGTGATCTCAAAACTAATGTGAATTCTATATCTGCTCAACTGCTTTGATCAATGGCAATGCAGTGGTTTAACCTCCTAATCGTTGACATCCATTGGTTGAGAAATAACACTTATTCCCAGAACTAGCACTTTATCATTCATACTACAACTATTCACACTAAGGATTACTTGAACCAATATGGGCAGTTCCCTACAGCTTAACATTCCTGGGCTGGTGGAGATAGGAAAAAGATCCTATAACATCCAATTCCAAAGTACCTGGATTAAAAAGAACCTTCTCAATAATATAGAGGTTTTTACACAGCAAAGTTTTATTCATCTTATTTATTTATTTTGGTATTGAAGATTTAACCTAGGTGGCTTTACTACTCTGCTACATGCCCTCCACCACCCTTTTTTTTCAATTTTGAGAAAGGATCACTCTTAGTTGCTTAAGACCTGGATGAGTTCCTGAAGTTGGCCTTGAACTTGTGATCCTCCTGGCTCAGCCTCCCAAGCTGCTGTTATTATAGGCATGCATTCATTCATTTTACAGTGTCAGGTGTCATAGCCAACTAAATTAGGATTAAAACTATCTCCTAGAGCAAGACTAAAAAAATCAGAATCCAAGCTTAATGTACAAAATTAATGTAAAGCTTAATATAACTTAATGTACAAAATCAACTCTGTAATTATTATCTGTACTTTTACAGAGAGGCAAACTGAAGTGTCATGATTAGAATTTGCAGATAAAAGTTTATGAATAGGAAAAGCTGAAAGAATTATTGTTACTTGTAGTTAGCTAAGATATTCAGTATCTGATAAAACTGTTAACCTGTTTTTCTTATATTCCTGAAGAATAAAAATTTTGTTTTTCAAAAGGACTGATGTAGGTAGTATTCCTGCAACTTTCCCAAAACAAAGAGCATCACTACATCTGAATGGCAATCAGTTGTTTTGCTGAAATAAACTATTTATTGGTATGAGGGATTGAACATAGGGGCACTTTACCACTCAGCTACCTCCTCAATTCTTTTTATTTTTTTATTTTGAGACAAAGTGTCGCTAAGCTCTTAAGGATATAAGTTGCTGAGGCTGGTCTCCAACCTGGGATCTTTCTGCCTCAGTCTTCTGAATTGCTAGGATTACAGGCATGCACCACCATGTCCAACTAATACATATTTTTAATTTAGGTAAAATTTCTATCAGTGGCATATGCAGAACTGAAACATAGACTTCAGTCAGGTGTGATAAATGTATTCACTCTTGTTATCTTCACCCATCCACTACCCCAGAATGTTTCTATGTGCCTTTTTTAGTCAATCTCCCTACTAAAGGCAACCACAGTTCCAATTTCCATACATGGAATCATACAGAATGCTCTTTTGTATTTTTCCCTCCACATGATGTTTTTGATATTCATTCACAGTTGGTATGTATCAGTAGTTTGTTATTTTAAAATAGTAAAGGAGGCTGAGGCAGGAGGCCTGTCTGGACAATTTAGCAAGAGCCTATCCCAAAACAGAAAATAAAAAGAGCTAGAGGTGAGACCCTCTCTCTGCATAAAAAACAAAATAGGGCTGGGGATGTGGCTCAGTGGTCAAGTGCCCGAGTTCAATCTCCAGTACCAAAAAAAAAAAAAAAGGGGCTAGGGGTGTAGCTCAGTTGTAGTGCATCCTGAGTTCAATCCCCAGTACCACCCAAAAAAGAAAAAAATATAGTAGTATTCCAAGGTATACATCTGACATAATCTGCTTAATACCTCCTGATAATGAATATTGAATGTTTGGGGATTTTCCTCATTTTGGCTACTACAAATAAAAGGGCTTGTAAACATAAACTCCTATTCTGCTGCATAAATATAATTGTATTGCCTTAAATTTAAGACAGCTTTTTGCCTGAAGCAAACCAGAAGCTGAGGGATTAGATTGACATAGCATCTCCTTTTATGTTAAGTGAACAGAAGGAGTCTTAGCTATAAAGCCTGGTTTATTAGGTGAGACCCATGCCAACCTGCTCCTATCTGTGACATATGACACTTCAGGGACCACATTCAATGAGGAGAGAGTCCCTAGAACACCTCAAACAGGCAGTGTTCTGTTCATTTTCTATTTCCATAACAAAATACCTCAGGCTGGGTACTTTATAAAGAAAAGAGGTCTATTTAGCCTACAGTTTTGGAAACTCAAAGTCCACTATCTGGTGGCCCCATCTGTTCCACCTCTGGTAAAGGTTCACTTTGCTGTATTACATCATGGAAGAGGGGCAAAAAGGGAAACAGCCACATGCAGAGATGGTCAAGCACATAGGGTAATCTTACTTTATAACAACTCAATTATCATGAAAACTAACTCACTCCAGAAGACCAACATCAATCCCTTTTGAGATCAACACCTTTGACCAGGACTCATCTCTTAAAAGTTCCAAAACCTCTCAACCCTACCACATTGAGAACCAAGGGATCAGTACATGAACCTCTGGAGAACAAACCATATTCAAACTATGACAGATGAGCAGCAATAAGGCTCACATATCTCTGTCCTGACCCTAGTCACATGGTCTCTACTGCACACAAAAATACAGTAAAAGACATGCATACACACTTATATAATAGAGGGCTTTTTGACTACTTACCCTTTAAGGTCTCCTCACATAGATTCCATCTCATCAATGGATAGCTACATGATAATTTATGTAACTTTGGGTGCATAATTCACTCCCCTAAGCACTAATTTCCCATTATGTGATATGGGATAATTATGGCATCTATCCTAGGGTTATTTTGAAGATTAGATCTTGTGTAGCAAGTTGGCTAAATGCATAACACATTTCAGTACACAAATATTACCTATTATTAATATAACTATATTTCCAAAGCTAGAGTGTAGTCAGACTTTCATTTTCTATCTTCATAGAAAGGTGAAGATCAATTTCCAAAATGAGTGAGTTCCACAATAAATTAATTCAACAAGTAGTCTGTAAAACTGGAGTTCATAGCCAAGCAACTTTTGGTTTAATAATTTTTTACAAAACTGCAGAACATCTCAGTTCTTCACGCCAATGTATACTATGCCTGCCCCACAGTGAAATCTAGCATACAGTATTTCCAAAGTAATTTGACCATGACATTTACTCCTGCCCTATTAAAAAAATCTTATGTCCGTGGGGCTCTAAAAAAATACACTTTGGGACATACTAGTTAAAAACAATGCTGACTATTCATATAAAACAAACAGCAGCCTCCAGAGGATGATATATGCTCTTCCCATCCAATCTCAGCAGAATCTTAACACTCCAAACTTAATCCTGCTAAATCCTCTTAGGCCCCCTAGACTTTTCTTTCACAATTCTTACTGCAATTAGCGTATCTGAAAAATTGATTAATGTCTGTCACCTGTCCTATCAAACTATTGGACTGTATATTTTACTTAACCCTATACCCCAAGCATCTAATAGAGTGTTGTTGGTACCAGATACTAGATATGGAATAAATGTATGAATACAAAAATTTCACTGCAGCCTTTTAAAAGGCACAGTGAAAAACTGAATTCAAATGTTTATTAACACAAAAGTAGCTAAGTAAATTACTGTTTATATTATACAGTATTATTCATCCATTAAAACAAGGAACTTAATCTCTATGTTCTGATATACCCACTTTGGTAAATGAGAAAGAAAATGTATTTTATTACATACACACTATATTGTACACAGATGTCTAGAAACATATACAACAAACTTAACAGTTATTAAACAGGACTAGGGCTGGGAATAGCAATTTTCACTTTTATGTTTTAAACACTTCTCTACTGTTTTAATATTCTTCAACAATTATAAAGTTCTTTTCTAATTAATTTTTTAAGGTTTTGAGCAACTATAGGTCAAAATAAATTATCACATGCTTTGTGCCTAGTTCAGATTCATATCCCTATTTTTTAAAACATTTTTGCAATGATCCTTACAGCAATCCTGAAAGTAAGACAAGAGATTGTATTAACCCAGTATCATAGATTAAAAGCTATAGGCAAATTGCCTGACATAACAAAACAAATAAATGATAGACCTGGAGCTAAAAGGTGGCCCTTTCCTCTTAGTTCAAAATTCACTACACATCATTATCACTCCAGTAGGGGAAACAGAGCTAACCTGACAGAATTGACATTTGAGTACCAAATTTAAACATATCTCCATCTTCATCCTTCCCAAACCCTGTAAGTGGTTTTAGGACATTGCTGACCAATGACCACAGAGGCAGGGCCTTTTTAAAATAACTCTAGTGACAGGATGTTACAAAATGCTAATGCCACTTTACTGTTAGGTAATTTGCTCATATTAAGCTGAAACTTACCTTTCTTACTCTGACCCTTTGGTACAAATTCTGTCATTTGAAACATCACAATAAAGTTTCTCTCCTCTCCTAGAATATATTTAAGTATGAAAATGGGAGCTTTATCTGGATATACGTCCCAATAAAACATCTATCATTACCCAACTTCTAATTTGGGTGAAGTCTTGACAAATCACTTGGCAGAAAAGAAAAAAAGAGAACTATCATGCACATCTAGCAAATTATGAGGTACAATTAGTCAATTCTGACTACAATATTTTAAAGAGAATTACCACATATTTACTACCAGTCCTAAAATAGTCAGATGCTTCTGGAAAGTCTTAGCAGATTTTTGAACCAGCTGTGTATATTATTTATTAGTTCTCCATTAGACAATCCTTCCTTAGTAAAATATTTCCTGCTATTTTTGTCAGAACTTCCAATAACAAATAATCTGGTGGTGTGACCCACTGACAAGAGACTTCTTCACAGTTTTAAAGAGGAAAAAGAAATCAAAATCAAAATCTTTATGGCAAGCCAGACACGGTGGTGCATGCCTGTAATCTCAGCACTTTGGGAGGCCGAGACAGGAGAATCGTGAGTTCAAAGCCAGCCTCAGCAAGGGCGAGGCACTAAGCAACTCAGTGAGATCCTGTCTCTAAATAAAAAAACACAAAATAGGGTGGCTCAATGGTCGAGTACTACTGAGTTCAATCCCCACTACCCCCCCTCCCCCCGCCAAATTCTTTATGACAAGATTGTGGATATCTGTTTGGTATAGTGCAGGGTTTTTCTGTTTTGTTTTTTGGTACCAGGGATTGAACTCAGGGATACCTGACCACTGAGCCACATCACCAGCCCTATTTTGTGTTTTATTTAGAGACAGGGTCTCACTGAGTTGCTTAGTGCCTTGCCATTGCTGAGGGTGGCTTTGAACTCGTGATTCTCCAGTCTCAGCCTCCCAAAGTGCTGGGATTACAGGTGTGTGCCACTATGTCTGGCTATAGTGCAGCTTTTTATCCTGGAGTAACCTATTGATAATTGGCACAGTCTTGGAAAAATCTTTCCAAATATTGTTTATGATTTTCTTTCTAAAAATTTGCTCAAGTTAAGTGGGAAAAAGGATAGGTCCTTGGAGGTCAATTTACTGAACTGTCTTACAGTCCAACATGTATCACAATTTGTAATAACATTATCTCTTGTCTTAATTATTGTCCATATTATGCAGAAAACTGTAAGTTCCATAAAGGCAGTCGACATTTGTGAACACTACACAACCATGAGCACAGAGTATTGCACATGGAAGGTGCTCATTAAATATTTGTATAGTGAATGAAGAAACAGGAAACCAAACAAAATAAGACCACAGGTTACCTTAAACAGATGCCTTTGCTTTCTCACTCAATGCTGAGCAACTAATTACTTATTGAACACCCATTAGGGTCATTTAGTTTAGTATCACAACAATCCTTTAACACAGGAGACAAAATTAAAGCTCAGATAAATTAAACATTAAATAACTCAAGTCTCAAAGCTAATAAATTTGGAACTCCAGCTTATGTATCAAGGTTATCTGATGTAATGCTGGCCTCCAATGTGCCCTTGTGTTGTCAATTATGTCCTCTCCATAGGGCTAAGGGTGTAGGAAGAGATAACCACAGTAATTAGTAGTTACATACAATCCAATTCCTCTGGCTATAGAAAGTCTGAGTTTTCTACCAGTTCACAGAAGTCCTGTGAAGTAAGTAAGACTTTATAATGACCAAATTGACCATTTTTACACAAATCAAATAATTTGCTCTTCAAATCAATCTTGGTAAAAGATAAATTCCTATCACGTTGGTGAGGACACTGAGGCTAACATCATTTAATCATTCACATATTCCCTACAAATTTATGGGCTTTGAGTTTTCCAAGAAGAAATATTGCTTGCATAAACTTGGTGCAAATTGTGAAAGAAACACTCGGCCATAATTCTTGTTTTCCTTCTGCAAACAAGGATCCAGATGGGCGCTTTCAACGACTCAATTCTCTCATTGGCACCTTAGGTTAGACGAGGGTCCCGTCCACTCAATGCAATTAAGTGTGTCGACCATGACAAGTATTTACGAGGAGACAACATATCCAGGTCAAACAAAGGGCGTGGGAATAACATTTTAGAAAAGGCTGCACTGCAGCCAAGACTAACTCTGGGCTGCGGTCCACACTCACTCCCCCTCCAATGAATCATTTCTTCCTTGAGTCAGAGATAGTACAACAGGCAGGTTCCTACCTTGGTCTGAGCACTCGTATCGAACTTGTCATTTTTGAAGCTAAACGTATTCTGGTGCTTCTGAGGCCTGGAACGAGCCACGTTGCCCTTCTGGGAACTCATCCCCGAAACCACAACCACCTCAAGTGTACCAAAAAGTTGCAGGAAAGACCGAAGAGGTTTCCCCAAAGGTATTGACGCTTCTCTCAGTGACCCGGAAGGAACTTATCCAGCCTTTCCGCCCCGCAGTCGGCACACGTGACTACTCGCAGTGGTAAAAGGACATCCTCTTGCCCTCCCAGGTCTGGGTCCAGAAAACTCAACGCGGTTCACCTTCTACCAGCGTCCCTCCCACTCTCCCCACCTACCCAGCCCGCGCAGCCTTTTCCTCAAACTGGGGGAACAAGTCCCGCTTTCTTCGAAATGAGAATTCTCCCATTGGTCCGAGTGCGGCAGTCCATCACGGCGGAGGGGTGGGTTTCCTATACTCCTATTGGCTCTTTATTTCCGCAATCCCCGCCTCCTGCCGAGTCCGCTCAGCCTCTCCGGAAGTCGGCAGCGCTACCGACTCTACCGAGCTGCTCGTGATTGGTGCAAGTTGGGCAAGGAAGGGCTTCGTCCCTCCCCACGCCCGCTCGCAGGCTGGAGCCTGGGTCAGCTTTGGCACCTTCCTCCAGTCAGTGACCAACTCCTGATGTAGAGAGGGCTCGCCTTCCCCCCTCCGTTCTCATCCAGTGTCCCTCCCGCTACGGGAGCGAGCCCCGCGCCTGGCGGGCTGAGGAGGAGCAAAGAAAAGAGGATTGAAGAGAAGAAAGACCTGGCTGGGACTGGGTGTTGTCTGCAGTGCCAGAAAAGGAGGCGGTGGCAGCGTCTGCGACCACGGCCGCTCGGGACGTGAGGCCCGAGAGCAGCCGGCGCCGGCGGCCGCCGCTCCAGCTCCTCGAGCCGGGGCCGTTAGTCAGCATAACGCGAGCTCGTGTGGAGGAGCAGGGCCGGTGCAAGGCGAGACTCGGGGCTCCCTCAGACCCCCGCGGTCCTTCGTCCAGGCTCCGGGGACTGCAGCCCTCGTCCGCCCTCCTCCCCCGGGCCCGTCTGCGGACTGAGAGAGTCCGGTGGCCGGAGCGCGGGTCGCGCCTCGTGGAGGACAACGCGTCGCAGACGCTCTCTCCCGACTCCCATTGCTCGGCATCTCTGCTGTGGCCGCCTCTGTGCAGGTGTGTGGGGCCGCGGGTGGGACGCGCTGCGGCTGCGGCTGCGGCCAGGCTCGGGGAGGGGGCGCTAGGCCGGGAGCCGCAGCGCGGGAGGGACGGGGCTGGCGGGGGAGGGGAACGGGAGGCGTCTTTGTTGTTGGCGACCGGGATGGCTCTTCGCGAAAGGAAAGGCCGGGGAGCTACTCCGGGTCAGGTCTGTGTATTGGAGAGGACTCTGGTGTCTTGGTGAAGGGGGACGGTGGGAGGGTCCCTGCGTTCCAAGCTGCTGAAGTCTAGGGACGAGGAAGAGATGGACGCCCTGGGAAGGTCTCGGGTCCTCCCCAGCGGTGAAGGGTCTCCATTCACTTCCTTTGCTTTTCTCCCAGGGGACCGAAAGATGGGGTCGGGTTCACATTCCTCTCCTTGGCTCTCAGATTCGCGGGTGCCTAGCAGCTTTTTACTCAATGTCCTAATTCGTGCTAGCCTCGATTTTAGGTTGAATATGCGCGGAGCTTAGTGATTTGTATATTCTGGCCGAGCGGTCGCAGGGTTCTTATTTAGATGGTTGAACTTTTATCTGCTCCGCGGAAGAACTCTAGAGTATGCTGCTCATCAGGAATCGCCTTTGAATTGGAAAATTAAGAGTTCTGGTTTGGAATTTTATTTTACCCCTGAAACAAGAAAATTGTGTGGAAGACGTTTGTAGAGAGGCTTTAACTTGGGCTTCTTGTTTTAAAAAAATGTTGATCCAGTGTGAGATTTCTGCCTGCGGCAGAACAGAATTCTTTGATCATGATGCTTTGACTTAGTGTAAAGTCGATTCGGTAAGCAAAGGGTGAATAACGGAATACAGAGGGTGACCTTTACATTTTGGCTGTTTAATTTCTAAAAGGTGTTCTTCTAATACTTTATGTAACGTATAATGCTTAACCCGTAAGATGATTCATTGGCTTTTTAAAGTATTCAGTAAATAGGATTTTGGATGTCTTGTATCAGCATTTGAAACTACCAGATTTGGAGTCGAAAGTTAGTACATGTAATATGTTTACATTGACAGGAAGATTTGCAATAAATGGACTTTTCTCCATTAAGAATTTGTCTCTTGGGCTGGAGCTGTAGCTCAGTGGTAGAGCACTTGCCTAGCATGCAGGAGGCACTGGGTTTGATCCTTCAGCACCACATACAAAGAATAAACGAATAAAATAAAGATCCATCAACAACTAAAAAATTATTTAAAAAAAAATAATTTGTCTCTTCATGTGTTTATCTTATGAACTCGGGTAACCATCATAATCAAGATATTATTTTGATAATTACCTGGATTGCTAGTATTCTAATCTGGGACTGCCCAGTTTCATGCTTGTTGGTGAAATTTATTTTGGAAGACATGGTAGGTGGCCTTAAAGAGCAGTGAAAGTAGTGTGTTAAACTTACAAAAGATGCAAACTCTTTGTTGTGTTGTAATTGATATCTTGAGATCCAGGAAGAAATGAATAGCACCCTCACTCACATTTTGACCTCTCTTTTCTCATACTCTAGCATTAATAAGGTTAATTGGCAAGGATAGGATTAGATTTTCAGCAGGCTAGCCGGTTTTAACTTTGGTGGTGTGCAGTCCTCTAGTTGATACGTGTTTTGTTTCCTTGAGTATCCTTGCCCATTTTGAAATGTGTATGAAACAACAGTTGACAAAGAATTTTTTATTTCATGGGACAATCACTATACAGCATCATAACAAAATAATGTTTTTAGTAGCTTTGTGAACACAGTAGAACTAGGCAGGTGGTATCTGTTCCAAGTTCTGTTACTGAATTGGTCTACAACTCCAGGCAATGCTAGCTCACATCTGAGTCAGTTTCTCCATCTGTAATATAGAGCTAATAAAATGTGCAACCTGCTCACTTTATAGAAAAGGCAGTGAGAAATATATAAGCAACAGTTACTCTGGCTATGGGACATTATACTCTGTTTAAGAATACTGACTGATGAACTCAAAATTTCTTCCATGTTAGTATTGGTGTCATATCTTTAGAAATGGTGATAACAGGAAAATAGTTTATTGACTTGGTGGGTTTATTTACTGGTTGATTTCATTTCTCATCTAATCAAGGTTTCTCTTTTAATTCTCAAAACTACTCCCACTTTTCCTACCCTCACATACATTGCACTATTTGTCTTTCAAATGCAACCTTATGAGGTAGAGAGGAACAGTGATTTTACGGCTTTTATTTTAATTCTATTTTTTAGAGATGAAATAAGTAAAACCTAAAGAAATTAATTACTTGAATTACCTAAAGCTAAACAATTAGTGAGAAGCAGAACTGAGACTTGAATGTGTCTTCTGACTTCTAGTCCTGCATGCTATGCTTTGGAGCAGTGTTTCCCCAACAGTTTCAGTCCAGGTAACAGAGAAATAATATAGTAATATAAGTATGGACTCACGATATAATGATTCTCCATTTACCTATCACTCAATTGAAAAAATAAAGCTACAAATCAAAATGAGACAATGTACCTTGTAAATCCTCTTACATTCTGTTCTCTTTACCCCAGCCACTAATTTGAGATTGACATCCATCCTTCCTATCTATTTATTTATATTTGATTAGCTACCTTTATATTCTAGAACACTACTTTTGTTTTGATTGTTTTAAAATGATTTTGGCTGGGTGGTGGTATATACGCCTGCAGTTCCAGCATTCAGGAGGCTGAGGCAGGAAAATCAGTTAAGAATTTTTACTAGCCCAGATAAAAAAGACCCAGTCTCAAAACAAAAAAATCTATTTAACTATAATGTTTATATCTTTATGTAGATTGCTTTTTTTGTCACTAAACTTGGCCAAGATTTATCTGTTTATTCAGATAGCTGTAGTTTATTTTTATTGCTACTACTGTATATACTTCATTATGTGACTATACCATCTTTCTGTAGTTGATCATTTTAGTTGCTTCCCAATTGTTTGCTATTAAAGAATTAAGGAATATTCTTGTGTATAGTCATGTACTACATAATATTTTGGTCAACAATGGACCACAAACACAATAGTGGTCTCATTAAAATGTATGACCTAGTGACATCCTAGCCATGTTTAAGCACACACTGATATTCCCACAACAATGACATCACCTAATAACACTTTTCTCAAAATATCTCTTTATTTTTCATCTTACATCTCATGTTTATAGAAAATATTTTATCATTAGAAATGGTATACTATCTTAAAATGAAAAGTGTGATAACATTCACATTTTTTAAAAACAACATCCTTACTAAAATATAAGCAGTTAATTACAGTAAATTAATATGTATTTCACTGTGCAAATGCTTCGTTCAGTTTAGCTATACTCAAGTCTTGGCTGTGTGATGCTAGACCAGTAACATCATACTCACCTGACAGCCTGTTAGAAAAGTAGAATCTCACCGGGTGTGGTGGAGTACGCCTGTAATCCCAGCACTTTGGGAGGCTGAGACAGGAGAATCGCGAGTTCAAAGCCAGCCTCAGCAACAGCAAGGCACTAAGCAACTCAGTGAGACTCTGTCTCTAAATAAAACACAAAATAGGGCTGGGGATGTGGCTCAGTTGTTGAGTATCCCTGAGTTCAATCCCCAGTACTAAAATAAAAAACAAAAAAAAGCTAAAATCTCTGACCCTATGCCACTAATTCAGGTGCTGTAGGTTAATAAAATTCCCATTTCATTTGTGTACACATTAAATTAGAAGCACTACTAGAAGAAATTGTATTTTGTATCATTGGGTAGTATCACTTTCAGTACAACAGTTACCAGTGCAGATTGTAATTGTTAAATTGAACTGGGCATTCAGATTCCAAAAGTAGCACTGTTGGTTGAAAATGGTTTTCTAAAACTATTTTCAATAAGGTTGAATCAGAGAAAGTGAATCTTCCTTTTTAACACACAATAGTTGAATTCTTTAAAATCACCACCTGTGTTAAAGCAATACACATATATGTTGGTTGCAAGTCCTGTTTAGAAATATCTGACCTTAGGGTTCTTTTTGTTTTTCCTCTCCCTTAACCTCTCTCTGAAAGTCTGTAGAGTAGTCATAGAACATGAACACCATTATCTTTATGCAGGAAAAGTGCCTGGCTCCTTGACTTCTAACTTGGTGGTATCTAATTTGGTTATTCATTAAAACAACCAAAATGTCATTGAGAAAGATCACTCTGGAATATAAATCCAGTAGTCGTGTATTAGATGCAGTGTGTAGATTTTTTTCACTTTTTTAGATAACTGCCAATTTTCTCTCCAAAGAGATTGTGGACAAGAGGATGTGTTCTCTGCCTTATAAATATTTCAGACTTAACTTTTGGCATTCTAAGGAGTATGAAATGGCATGTTGTTACAGTTTTTGTTCGTATTACCCAATAACTTGTGTAATTGCTAGGACTTTCACTTATTTATTGGCCATTCATTTTCTTTTTCTATGAATTGCCTGCTCAGGGTTACCTTTTCTTATTAATCTGTAATAATTTTCTATTTTCTGTATAACAATACTTGTCAGGCTTTAAAGATCTGTTCTTCTAGTTTGAGGATTGTCCTTTTACTTTAAATACAGTGTCATCTAGTGACTAAAAGATTTTTAATGCCACATTTATTTTATGATTTGTCCTTTTTCTAAATAAAACCTTAACAGTTCTAGTTTTTCACATGTAGAACTTAAATTTACATACAGCTATTTTATATGCTGGTATGCTTGTGAATTCAATTTGCTGAATAAAATTCTTTTTTTGCTGAAATTATTTTTTATGTTAATATGCTATGATAAAATTATGGTGATAATAATTGTTTAGTTCTTAATATCCCTTTATGGTAAAAGTAAAACTTTTCAGCTCAGTCATTCCAACTTTCTCCTCCCCTGACCCCAAACCATTGCTTCAGAGTATAGGCTGACCACTGGTATCAGAGCAGTTAAGGATTTCTGATTTTTAGATTAAGGGTGCTCAGTTGATAATGCCATGCAGATATTCCAAAATTGGAATAACTTCTGATCCCATTTTAGATGAAGGATAATGAAGCTGTACTCTTGATTCTTAAGTTTCATCTATAGCTCACATTCAGCCTCTGAAGAGTCATGGAACATGACAGGTGCTTTTAAATACTAATCACTGATCATTATCTGGATCCTACACCTTGCAGTGTGTTTTAGGTTTCTTTTCATCACTACTTTTTATTCTGGCTAGAATTTTTTAAAATTTCACTCATAATTTCAATTAATTTTTTCAACTATTTCAAATCTTAGAATATATTTTATATGTAGATTTGACTCAGATATAAGACCTCTTGTTTTCTAAGGAGATAAAAGTGAAAATAACTAGTTCTTGCATACAGTGAAAAATGCAAAAGGAAAAATGGGCCAGCATCTACGATGTATGTACCAGTCACTTTTAGGTTTTTGTTTCTTTTTTGTTCTTTGTGTGTGGTGGGGTGCATCTGTGAGTGAAACAAGCAGCTTCCTAATTTCCTAAAACTCTATTGCCTAGCAAAAGACCATAGTAAAATACACAATAAATAAAATATCTAATATTTCAGTGATAACTACTTTTAAATAAGTAGGAGAGAGCAAGGGAGAATCAGATGAAGCAATTCGACCTGTTCAATAGGGTGATCGTGTTAGACCTCATTAAATAGGGGAGAATGAAAAAATGAACAATCGTGCATTCAGGGAAATCATAACTGGGCAGATATTAGCCAAATCCAGGAACAGTGGACAGAAGATAGTCTTTAAGTTATACCTGTGTTCCTGGCTTTCACACTTAACAAATTGTGTAAACTCAGACAAGTTAATAACAACCCAAAGTCTTGATTTCCTTACGTGCAAAGGGATGATAGCCTGAGAAAAGTATTAGTAAGATTAATAGATAACAAGTGAAAGGCCCCCCCCCCACTTCCCACTTTGTTCTCATAGCACTCTGTACTTAGTATATATTACGCTTATAATTAACTTTGTCATCATTTGATAAGTTTATCTCACCCATTCTGAAATATTGATGGGGCAAATTAATCTGTAGTAATATATTAGCATATAGTCATTCTTTTTTTTTTCTTTTTAAACATTTTTAACCCCTTTTCATTAGAAAAATCATCTTGTGCTGATTTGTCAAGCAAGTGTTTTATATTTATAGTGTCTTTACACCAGAGCTTCCCATTGTATGTAGGGTATTAGCACGTTAGTAACTACACATCATCCTTGTGATGAAGGTGGTGGGTATGTATCATCTGGTACATGAAGGAATTGAAGCTATTAAATTACATAGTGATTGAAAATCAAAGCAAATCAGGATTGACTCTGATTATATTTGGTTACATTTCCTCTGTGTTGTTGTTTTACTTTCTACAATACTACTAAAATTGATTCTTTAAAATATAAAAGCAAAAACATAGCTTATGTTATTGTTCGATCATAACCTTTGGAAAAATCATTAGGAAACATTCAACGGATATTATAGTTTTGGTTGTTTTCAGTTTTCCCCCATGAAGCTTTTCTCAGTGTCTTAGAAGGTAGTACTAGAATTGTCAAGAGTGTTACAAGCCTTTACCCTTAAAAATACTATATGCAGTGAAAGAAATTCTTTTCATTATGACTGACTTTGAGTATTCGAGATTTATTTATTTTATAACATGAAATAAGAGGATTAAGAAAATAGGTATAGAGCTTGGTGTATAGCTCAGTGGTAGAGTTCTTACCTAGCATGCAAGAAGCCCTGGGTTTTATCCCCTGTATTGAAAGAAGCACAATATATGCATTAATGTAGATCAGGATGAAGGGAGTTGAAATAACCTCAGTAATGGTTTGGTTAAGTCTCTATTTCAGTTCCAAAAACCTGAAGCAAGTACCTCCAGGAACAAAAACAGAAGATGTTATCAGTTTATCAATTGCAGCAAACTTGATTGGCTGCTGAGTTTAGATTATTATGTGTATGTTTTGAAAATTGAAATTAGTTGACGTAATCTTTGTTATAAACTGTTCCCAAAAATGCCACCTGCAGATTGTGACCTAGATATTTTGTTTTTGATTAGTATCCTGCTTAGTATGCTGATAATTTTCACTTTCTAACTGCAACCCCAAAAGTAAAAATTATTCCCTGCATATCAATTAGCAAAAAAAAAAAAAATACTGTCCAGTGACTTGGTTGTCAAACTTAACATCTGAAACACCACAGGTTACATTTTGGGTTTTGTTTTTTGTTTGGAGATGGGTCCTTGCTATGTTACCCAGGCTCCCTTTGAATTCCTGGGCTCCTGCGATCCTCTTACCTCAGCCACCTAGGTAGCTGGGTTGACAGGAGAATGCTAACAGACCTCAGTGTTACTTTCATTAATTAAAGATTTAGGGCAGTAAAATAATACAGGGATTTTATAAATGAAGGACATTCTGATATAAATCCCTAGGGCAATGTTTTTCAATTTTTTATCTGTTAGAATCCATAAGAAAGACATGTTACTTTATAATCTAATACATAAATACACACACAATCCCAAACATAAAAATCTCAGAGAGAATATGTAAATCAGTCGGCACAGGCATGGTTCAGGGGAGATTTTTATTTTCCCTAGAGGAAGAAGTTAAACTTTAACACAGGCTTAAAAAAATAAAAAGTTGTTTGATTTTTTTTTTTTTTTTTTTTTGAAGGCAGAGTGGTGAGTTGGAGGATTTTACCAACAGTGAATGAACAGTATGTGCAAAGGTATAGAAGTGAAAAAGAACATGTCTCTTATCCAGAAACAGTTTGTTCAGTAGAGTAAGTGGAGAAGTGCTCACAACTAAGATAGAAACCAGGAAGCAGGAGGTAGGAAGGGATCATGTATGGCATGCCTATGAATTTATGCTTGCTTATTCAAAATTTAGCAGGACTTGTAAGGCCTGCCCATAGATTTTAAACAGGAAAGTGCTATCACATGGCAGCAATGTAGAGTATGGGTCAGAAGAGTATGAAGTAGATGTTAGTCAGTGAGTGATATGTGTATGTGTAAAAAAACAATGAAAACTGATTGAGCAAATATGTGGTTGAGAGGATTGGAAAGGAATACACAGGAAATGAGCCTTGAGCCAAGCATGGTGGCACATGCCTGTAATTCCAGCAACTGGGGAAGGTGAAGCAGGTTTGATCTAAGTTCAGAGCCAGCCTCAGCAAATTAGCATGGCCCTGAGCAACTTGGTAAGACCCTGTCTCAAAAAAGGGTGGGGGGGCTGGGAATGTGGCTCCATGATTAAGCATCCCTGGGTTCAATGCCCAGTCAGCCCCCACCAAAAGAGGCCTTGATTTAATGAAGGGGAGGGTAATGGGTTATAGACTGAGATGTCCATGGTCTGGAGTTGAAGGGACATCTTTGAAATCTTTAGATTTAGGAGTCAGTAGTGTGTAAGTGGTAATTAAAGCTCTGGGTTTGACTGGCATAAAAAGACAAAAGCATATCAATCAGTTCAAAATGAAACTTTTGATTGAGGCAACGAGAGAAACCAAGATTGAACATTAGTTTTAAGAAGGAAGGACAGTGGTGTTGCATGCCAAAGTAAAAGTTTCGCAGAACTCAGTGTACTTTGAAATTATAAGAGACTGTCAGAGAGTCTAAATGATGAATAAGTTAATGATAGACACTGGACCAAAACATTTTTTGAGCCTGATAGAGTTACCGTGAAATGGAGAAGTAAAGCAATTTGATTCTAAAGGATGTTGAGATAGAGGAGATAATCTCTAGATATAGATATATAGGCATACATCTGTTTATCTATATATATACACACATACTTTTTTGTAAAAAGAGGAAAGTCTTCAATATGAACAAATGAAGGAGGAGAGACTGAAGATACAGGAAATAGGTTGATAGAATAATTGATTAGTTGGAGACTCTGAAGATTTTAGCAGTAATGGAACCCTCTGGAATATGTGTGGAGGGATTGGTCACAAGCGTGTGAGACTTTTTCCCAAGACTTGAGAAGACAGTCAGGATTTGATTGACTTCTAGGGCCTAGAAAGAGATAAAATAACATATCTGCCAAGTAAAAGAACATCTTTTTCTGCATCTAGCCTGTGCTGCAAAACTTAAAATGTTATCTCATTTAATGTTCCCAGTAACTCTGCAAAGTTTACAGTTGAGAAAATTGAGACTCAGAAGGAGTTTGTCTAAAGTCTTACAACTAAATTGTGTTTTGAATGAATTTATGTCTAGCTCTAAACCCAGGCAGTTCCAAAACCTAATTAATGTCTTAGAACCAGTTAAATTTTAAAAAAGGTGGGAGAAAGCTAATAATTTGTTTTGTCCAGCAAAAATCACTTCAAAGAAGTGAAATTTGGCATCTATTACCATTGCTTTATTTTTTACAGTTTGTTTTTCACAAAAAAATACACTTTAGCATTAATTTAATACATTTAACTTGTCCATAATTGTTTTCATTTTGCCAAAGAATAGTGAAAACGTTATCATAGACTAGCACCAGATATCAGACCTCTGTTGCCAAGAAATTGTCATGAAATGCAAGTTCATATACAAAAATATCATATATTATTACTTTTTTAAAACAAAATACAGTTATGGCTGAACATTTTATTGTGCTCAAAAAATTATTGTTATTTCCCTGATTTTGTAAAAAAAATTTTTGTATTTTGTTCCAGATTGATTTTTGAGGACTCATTGCTAAACTGGTACAAAACTAATGAAGTGACAGACTGAAGCAATTCTGGGAAATATACAGTTTTTGTTTTTTGTTTTCTGGTACCTGGGAATTAACACAGGAGCACTTAACCACTCAGCCACATCTCCAGTGCCCCCCCCCCCCGCCTTAAATTTCTTAAATTTTGAGACAGGGTCTCCCTAAGTTGCTCAGGCTGGTTTTGAACTTGCAATCCTCTTTCCTCAGCCTCCCAAAGAAATATAGTTCTAGCAGTATATCTTTATTTTAGGATTTCTACCATCGTGGAGAAGTTGAAGTCTTAAATTCTGTTTCTGCTAGTGAACATGGCACTGGAAAGTAATTGAGAGTGAGACCAGGGTTGTAACTCAGTGGTAAAGCTCTTGCCTAACATGCATTGTGCCCTGGGTTCAACCCCCAGTGGGAGTGGGTGTCAATGTTTAGGGGCTTACGGCTACCATTAATACCAACATTTGCTTCCCCTAAGTCCTGAAGAATGTGGAAATAGTTTGCAGAACACAGGCTACTATCTCCTGTGTTGTGTTGAGAGTGGAAAAGAAGGGGAAAAACATGGGGTTCTTGCCATCTCTTGAGTATCCCAGACTTGAGGGGTGCTTTACTGCCTGAAGTCTTCAGCAGCTATAGTTGACAGCCCTAATAGATGGCAAGGAAAGGCACTTCTAAGCCAGAATTGCTCCTTTTATGGTGTTTAGGGCATCAATTAAAAGTATCACGTCTCTTAAGGACATGTGCTGTACCTGAAACTACAGGAGCAAATTACTCTTTTTTAAATACATAATAATTTAAAAATTAATTCTTCAGTAATAGAAGTCCTTCCCATTAGCACACATTGCAAGAAGCTTATTACATCATCTTAAGAAGAAATGTTCAAACATATAAGAATGTTTAGTTTTTACCAATACAAAACTTAAATTATCTCATCAAAATAATATGAGGATAAAGCCCTCTAAAATATCCTTCCAGATTAATGAGTTGGGAAAGCATGCCACCCCCCACACCCTCCGATGACTTTAACTACAAGGGTTTTATCGCCTTGTCAGGGAATGTTCAAGATATAACGATATTAAAAATGTGGTATTGTTAAGACCTTATAATCAGAGAATTGGTTTTATATGTTACAGTTAATGGGCATTAACCAAGTAAAACGTATTTCTAGCAAATTAGTAAATTGTACATGTGGATGTTATTCTCATCTCGATGGTCTGTTTATTTAACTGCCTTTCTTATGGATTTTAAGAAATCAGAAGGTGTGTTTTTCTAATTCATAGAGTCCAATATAAAGAAAAATACAATTTGTTTATTACCACAGTTTACAAAAATATTTGAACCACTAATTACATTTTGTTTTGAATTCTGATTCAGAACAGCAAAAAAAAAAGCCTATTTTGATTATTATTTAATATTATCTCAATTTATATTCTGTTGAATGTTTATAACTGCAGGTTCTTATTTTCTTTAATGTAGTTAATAGATTATTGGTCAGGTGCTACCTGTATAAATACTGAAGAAAATGTTATTACTGACCTCAGGGAGCTTTAAGTTTAGTAAAGACAGTAGGAATTAGTCAAGTGAGCCCACAGATGAATAATACATGGTGGGGATCACAGATTTTAACTATGAATGGAAAGAACTGGGTGCTGTGAGAAAATGACCTAATTTAGATATGGGTTTCAGAAGATCTCTTTGAAAGAGTGGTATTTGAGACTGGAATAGAGAGTAAGCAGAGCATGTGTGCAAGTTCTAATGTGGAAACAGCTTCATGCTTTCGAGGTACTCAAAGATGGTGAGACTGCAACCATGGTGATGAATGGGAGAGTATTAAAGTTGGAGGGGGAAGCTAAGGCAGGTCCATGCAAGGTCTTTAAGCACCTGTGGATAAGTTTGAATTTATTGTAAGTCTGGAGGGAACCTAGCAAGGAGTTCTTAAGCCAAAAATCATCTTTACAACTTTTTTGGTTTTTTGGTACTGGAAATTGAACTCAGGGGCACTCGACCACTGAGCCACATTCCCAGCCCTATTTTGTGTTTTGTGTAGAGACAGGGTCTCACTGAGTTGCTTAGTGCCTCGCTATTGCTGAGGCTGGCTTTGAACTCGCGATTCTCCTGTCTCAGCCTCCCTAAGTGCTGGGATTATAGGCTTGTTCCACCGTGCCTGGCTACCTTTAGACTTTTTAGAAAAGGAAGCATTGATTTAGAGAACATTTGAATGGGAAAAATTTGCATTTACTCTCAGGTATTTTTTCATTTATCAGCTCAACACATACTGAGTAGTTGTTCTGTAGTCTTACTCCATAAAACCCTGATCAGTCCTTTGTTTTCTCAAAGCTAAGAAATATTACAAAAGGGTAGAAAAGATAATCTCAATAAATACAGAGAATTGTATGGGCCATTCCAACTAAGAGTGACAGAAATTGAATGATTTTCCTATTCATTTTTTGGTTTTAGACATTAAGATATTTAGCTGAATGAAAATTTTCTGCTTTTGTAATGGTGTTTTGGCTTGTTTTCAGTAATGCTCCTAAAAGATTTACTTTACTTTTTTTTCCTTTAGAAATATCATAGCTAGAGGCTTTTTATATTCTCAGTATTTTTAAAAATATTCTCAGTATTTTTAATGGAATATAGAATCAGTTTTCTTCTATTGGGGCCAAGGAGAAAAAGAGTATCATATCTAGTTATATGATGTTAGCCCTGCACTGTGGTACACACCTGTAATCCCAGCTACTGGGGAGGATGAGGTAGGAGGATTGCAAATTCCAAGCCATTCTGGGCCAGCCTGTCTCAGAATAAAAACAAAAAGGGCTGGGGATGTAGCTCAATGGTAGAGTGTACCTGGATTCAGTCCTCTATACTACAGGAGGGTAAAAAAATCAGCAGTGTTAACATAGATGATGATATCTCTCAAAAATCTAGGGTTGCCCTGTGCAGTGTCTCATCTCTGTAATCCCAGCAACTCCAGAGGCTGAGGCAGAAGGATCCCAAATTTGAAGTCAGCCTCAGCAGTTTAACAAGACCCTTGGCAACTTAGCACAAGACTTTGTCTCAAAATAAAAAAGGCTGGGCATGTAGCTTAGTGATGAAGCAGTAAAATGCCCTTGGGTCTAACTTCGAGTATTCCATAGACAGACAGATAATGGAGAATTCAGTAAAATGTTCTTGCTGGAAAAGCTCTATATCTCATTAGTCTTTTCACCTTAAAATTGAGGTAGTCAGAAGCTTAAGAGCTTGAATTATAACTAAAACCTGAGTTTCCTACTATTGTTCTTTGCTTCATAAAAATGAGCTGTGTAGGGGCTGGGGTATGGCTCAGTGGTGGGGTGCTTGCTTAGCGTGCATGAGGCACTGGGTTTGATCCTCAGCACCACATAAAAATAAATAAATAAAAATTTTAAAATGAGCTGTATATAATGTGAAATAAGACTTCGTCAAGAGGCAAAATTTTGTGCAAAAGAAAAAATCAATAGAAGAATTTAATATTTCTTTGATAATTCCACATGCCCGTGGCATCCATGCTGGAAACAGTATATAATGTTTAGTATCTAAATGAATGACCTTTATAAGGATGACTGGAACTCCTTTCTTGAATGCTTGCTTTCTTCTTCCCAAAGTATGCCAGAGATTAGTGGATATGTTGACTATCAAATACTGAACACTCAAGCTATTGGATTCATCTCAAAGAAGTTGCTTCAACCATTTTTACAAACCTCTGTTCCTCTTACCCCATCCCAGTCTTCTCTGGTTGCATTACTTGGCCTACAGCTTCAGAAATGTTGTCCTCTGTCAGCTAAAATACTCTCCAGACCTCCCTAGAAGTTGTCTTTAAAAGAAAAACCCACTGTATTTGCTGGGTTCTTGCTACTTGCCTCTTAAAAGGAGAATATAAAACAAAATTCATATTCATTGAAAAATCCAGCAAATCTTGGTTGTCTTTATTTTGTGTAGTAGAAATTTATATTTGTTACTAATTTGGAGAAAACAATTTATTTTAAATGTGGTCAAGTATTTATATTTAGCTAAAGGGTTTTAACCTATCCCATTATTAAGGTCAATTAAGGGTTTATACATTTTGCAGTATAAATGATAGCCATTTATTAATTTTCTACTTAGCAGTGTATATTTAACATACCTTCACGTACCGGGTTGAAGTGTATTTGAAATTCCTTTTTTTTTTTAATTTTAGATTTGAAGTCCTAAAGTTTAAATACATAAAATTATTTAACAGTACAAGAGTCATGAAGTGTCAGTAGTATCAAATTCTGATGTAAAACAAGTCCTGGTAGGCTTATATGCAGTGGCCTAAATTACTACATTAGTCTGTCCAGGCTTAAAGAACTACAGTGGTTTTTTATACACTATTCAACAAAGATTTGTTTTTAAGTTTCTCACTTAATCTCACTCTTTCCCATTTTCCCTCCATTCCTTTCAGTGTACATTTTTGCTTCAATTCTTTTAACAACTGAACTGTTTTCTTGCTTGGTTTCTGAAGCTATTCCACATTACCTTGCACTAATTTTTTTTTTGGTAAGATGAAAAGGCTGCATAGATCCTCAATTTGTTAATAGTATATTGTTTATTAATTGTGGCTATAAAATATTTATTAATAACCAATTTACAAAGGAGCATGTGAAGTTAGAATTTTAAGAGACTTGAATGAATATTAGCTTGGTTACCTTTTATTTTTCTAATGAGGAAACAGACTCTGCTGTTAAATGATTTTCAGAAGGTCTTGAAGAATTAATTTGTTAAATATATTGTTCCCAATTTGTTAAATATATTGTTCTTATTTTTTTTTAAAACATTTAGATTTGTGGGATTTTTTTGTTTTAATCTTTTTTGTGGATAGAACCCCAGGGTCTTGCCCATGCTAGCACTGAGCTACACTTTCAATTCAGGTAAATGTTCTTTAAAAGGCAAAATGTTGGCTTGCTGAGGCTAGGGAGAGTACTGAGCACAAATGACAAGTATTTATTTCACATCTTCTAAAGCAGCCCTATTTCTTCAAGTCTTTACTACAGATAGGTATGATTAAAGGAAAGCAGCTGGCAGCCAAAAGAAGGAAAAGGAAGTGGTAGAGATGGCAGTTTATGTAGTCAGACTGTCGAGTAGACAAACTAAAGGCTACATTAGTAAAGACTGCCACGCCACATCATCTGTGTGAAGAAAGTTAGAGAATCTTATACTTACATTGAGACTACATAAATGTTGTCACCCTGTATCCCTACCTAAAAGATATTGTATGTCTGAAAAGGGATTGGTAAATAAGAGGAATGTTATTAGGAAATAATTTCAACTTTGCAAGATGACTTCATAGTTAATGTAGAACAGAGTTATAAGAAGTTTAATAATACGGAGGTGGTTGAAAACTTCTAAGCAAACTGTTCTAAATTTATTGCTAATTCTTGGGAGCTGCTACTTAGAATGAGGGAGAGACCCATAATATTTTTTTGATCCTTACCATACTTCACTGCATAATCATTGCAGATTTTATGTTTTTTTTTTCAATTATGTGGTGAAATATAGTATTTAAAAATAGGAACAGATCCATATATAAATTTTCTTATTCCTCCTTCCTCTTGGGAATTTACAATTAGACATCTTTTTTTTCTTAATTTCTTTTAAGTTGTAGATGGACACCGTGCCTTTATTTTGCGTATTTACTTTTATGTGGTGCTGAGGATTGAACCCAGTGCCTCACCCATGCTACTCAAGTGCTCTACCACTGAGCCACAAACCCAACCCTACAATAGGAAACAGGAAACAGGTTTATTTGATTGCAGTCAGTTCAGAGGGTACAGCTGTCGCTGTATCAGTTAATTCCCCTGAACCCTGAGTTCAGGCAGTTTCAGAACTTTATACTCTGTGTATAAGGGGAGAGCCTCAGAAGTGCAGTCTGCAGAAGTTCACACAAAAGCAGCTTTTTCTTTTACTGTTCTGGGCAAGTTAACCCTTCAAGGACAGCACCTGAGAAGGAGAGAGCTGCTTCTCCTCTTTCTTTCTTCCCCCTTCCAGCTGTTACCATGGGGCCCAATTAGTAACATCTCTGAAATGTGAACATCTCTGTGAATCTCAGGCCCATGGCCAGAGGCCTTGTTAAAGGATCAGTCCTTTTTGTTATACTTTACATTTGCAAACACACTTCCCGTTAAAAAAAAAACTTATAAATCATTGTTTTGTTACTACATTAGATTGTCCAAAAATGTTTTTAAAAAACTAGTAAGGGCCAGCACTTAGGGAGGCTGAGACAGGAGAATCGTGAGTTCAAAGCCAGTCTCAGCAACAGCAAGATGCTAAGCAACTCAGTGAGAACCCTATCTCTACATAAAACACAAAATAGGGCTGGGGATGTGGCTCGGTGGTCGAGTACCCCTGAGTTCGATCTCCAGTACCAAAAAAACCCCCCAAAAAAACCAAAAAGCTAGTAAGGGGGTATTCAGCACCTGGAGTGCTGATCTCTTTGGCCAAGTAAGACAGAGCAACAGGAAATAGAAACTTTAACTACATTGAATGTTTCTGGTAGAGACTCTGTTGCTAATAGTCCTAAGATCAATTATGGTGAAGATTTCTGGAGAAGCTTAATTAAAACATTCTGTAGAGGAGGAGGTGCTAGTACACTACAATTGGACTTTCTTTCTTCCTTTTTTTTTTTTTGGTACTAGAGATTGAACTCAGGGACATTCAACCACTGAGCCACATTCCCAGCCCTATTTTGTGTTGTATGTAGAAACAGGGTCTCACTGAGTTGCTTAGCACCTTGCCATTGCTGAGGCTGGCTTTGAACTCGCGGTCCTCCTGCCTCAGCCTCCCAAAGTGCTGGGATTACAGACGTGCGCCACCACGCCCTGCTACAATTGGACATCTTAAGCCTTATTCTGAGAAGTTTTCCATATAATCAGCCTCCAGGCCTCCTAGAAGAGACATTTTCTTAACTTAATTTAGCTTCTTCAGCTCAGAAAAAAATGACCTGTTTGTACCAACATGAAAATGTATATTTGGACTTGATCAATTTTCTCTACCCTGTTTTCTTTGGAATCCTTTCATTTGCCTTTGGAAAGATAAGTGAAGAGATGGTCCTATGTCCTGAGGAAGGTTTGTGTGTATGTGTTTTGGGAAAAGAGAAATGTGTATATTCCATTTCACTGGTTGACATTGTAATGGTAATCTTAACTACCTTTTTAACAGATCTTTTACAAGGAAATCTAGCAGCATCACTCCAAGTCTGGCACCTCTTTTATTCATAGACTGGAATTCTTCCTTCTCTACTATCTCTAAGTCTACCTCAGATAAGGATTATGAAGGGATGGGGGGGGTATGAAATCTTGACCGAGTTCTCTTGAACCTCCATAACTATATAAAGACATATCCCCAGCCGGGTGCAGTGGCGCACGCCTGTAATCCCAGCATTTAGGGAGGCTGAGACTGGAGAATCACGAGTTCAAAGCCAGCCTCCGCAATGGCAAGACGCTAAGCAACTCAGTGAGACCCTGTCCCTACATAAAACACAAAATAGGGCTGGGGAGGTGGCTCAGTGATCAAGTGCCCCTGAGTTCAATCTCCAGTACCAAAAAAAAAAAACATATCCCCAGGCCAGGAATAAAAAGTAGGTTACCAGAATTACAATCTGGATTGTGTGCATTGACAAAAGAAAAAAAAAATTAAAACTAGGAGTACAAAGTAGAAATTTCTATCTAGAGCTGAGAATGTTAATTATATAGAAGCAAAGTTGGGACAGAATGAGCATTTACAAAATGAAGATGTGAATAGATTAAGATCCAGTTTGATTTATTTTGTAATAAAAATGCTTCAGTGCAATACTGGAGATATCCATCTTAACCACAGATTAGATAGGTGTAAAAGGGATGGATTCTTTTAGCTTTCCAAATACCTCTGTAGAAATTAAAATACGGCAGCTGTTATAAAGTGGCAAGAGCTAAGTCTTGAAAAGCATAAGATAAAAATGTAACATGTCTAGGTCCAAGAAATTCCAGTTTTTATAGTACTGTTGCTAAGGTAATTTTCAGGTTTGACCTAAAGCTGTTGGCATGTTAACTGATTTTTTTTAAATGTATTCTTTTTTTTTTTAATAGATTTATTTTTTATTTTTTATGTGGTGCTGAGGATCGAACCCAGTGCCTCCTGTGTGCTAGGCGAGCACGCTACCACTGCGCCATAACCCCAGCCCATGTTAACTGATTTTGCACTAAAGTTGATTAAATAGTTTTGAACTTAGAAACATCCAGATAAGGTTTTATCCCAAGTCAGATCTGAAAGTAATATATAGTAGTATATTAATCCTGATATCATTCTCAATTATAGGGCATTAATTAGAAACAGTTTATGAGGTATTAGAATGTTGACAAGGTGAGTACACAGTCTGAGGAGCTTGGTGCATTCTTCAAATTGCTCAGGATTTACAAAGAAAGATAATATAGCGCTTATCTACCTGAAATATTTATACTGGGTTACAGCCCCCTGCATCTACCCCTAGAATCAATTTCATTAATACCCAGACTAAAGCTGATAGAAGAGGTCAGAATGAATAGAAATGAGAACAGTTGTCTCTTGATTAAGATTGGTAGAGCTAGACACAGTGGTACAGGCCTGTAATCCCAGCTATGAGAGAGGAGACTGAGGTAGGAAAATTCCAAGTTTGAGACAACCTCAGCAATTTAGCAAGACCCTGTCTCAAAATAAAAAATAAAATAAAAAGGGTTAGGGATATAGCTCAGTGGTAGAACATCCCTTGGGTTTAATCCCCAGACACCCCCCCCCCACACACACACACACACATAATGTAAAGGGGAGAGCTGAGATTCTCCACACTAGTGTTGCAAAAGAATCTTGAGTAAAGTGCAAAAACAGGTAATTCATCCCTGAGAGTGAATACAGTATCCTTACCCTATTGACTAGAGTAGAATATAGGCCTTAGGAATGTAAGTACTGGTCTACTCAGTTAAAGGGTTTGTTACTTCTTGGTTTCCAGATCTAAGAATACCTTCTTCATTGCAACCTGTGAAACCCATAAATACTATTGACATTGTGGAGAGATATAAAGGCTAAAACTTCTAAGCAGTGTGTAATCATGGGATTGATGATGTTATTCAGGTAGTCTCAGTGTTCACTAAAAGACAGCATATATTTATTTATGCTGCTCCTCATAGCCCCTCCTAGACCTCTAGGACAGATTTCTTATATAACATACGTATGAGCTTATCCACTCGCTATTGGTTATTAATGACTGCTTGTTGGTCAGTGATGAGTTATTTTTTTAATACCTTTATTTTTTTTTATTTACTTTATGTGGTACTGAGGATTGAACCCATGCGAGATGAGCGCTCTACCACTGAGCCACAACCCCAGCCCTCAGTGATGAGTTTTAATCTATCATTGTGCCCTTTGCTTTCGCACAAGTTCTACAGACTTCCCTGTGCTCAGGAGTCTGCTATGTCCAGGACTTCTAATATTTTAAGGGAAACTGTTCTCAAGGAGAAGAAAAGTTGAAAATGAAACCTAAAAATAAGATGGACCCAGCAATCCTGGGTTATTTTCTGGTTAGAATTGAGGAATAGAATTGTTTAAATATTCTGTCACACTGAGTTACGAGCAGAATTGTGATCTTCCTACCAGTAAGCATATGCAATGACTTTAGATTCTTTCCAGTTAAAAGCCACACAAGGCCTCTGGTAGGGCTGATGATTCTCAGCCTGGTGACTAACATCCCCTCTAACCAAAGTATACCTGATAAACAGTTTGCCTGACACTCTGTCTAGTGCCCCCTGTGCATCATTCTTGTTGTCTCTTCCTACCTATATAGAGGCCTGGATTTAATGTAGGATTACAGTAGATGATTTATGTGCTTTTGAGTCAAGTAAACCATTTAATTAAGCCCTCAAAAGTGACGATAGAAGGTAGAAAGCAATAGGACAGAAACCAGAAATAATAGACTAGAGCAAGAGAGTTCAAAAAGAAGGACAAAATGTAGAATCCTGAAATATTCCCTAAGATAGGGCAGCATGGCCACATATGTCTTCATCTCCAGCTGGAAGGCTGATGAAAGAAGGCTATTATTCAAGGGTTATAAGCTGGCTTAGATTCCAAGTTGGTGTACTTTCCATCAACACCGCTTCCTTACTCTTCTCCCCTATTCCCAAGTCCTTGATAATACATATCCCAAGCAGCCTGCCAAGCTTTCTAACAAATCATTCAAGGCCAGATATACTACTTTGAGGTAGAATTCTGTTACTAATAACTGATAAAAACCTCAGTTTTCTTCCTGCACCAGCTTCTTAGTTTGAATTTCAGATTTGTATTACATGTTTCACTTAGTTCTCAGAGCAACCTTATGAGATAGATTTCCATAATATTCATTATTCCAGGCATATGTGTCTGCATTTGTCTTCCATTAGGTGAAATTGAACGTTAAGTCCATAAATTGCAAAGTATAGTATTTATCAAGCAATGCTCAATTAAGACTGATTAGTAAATTCTGTGCAATAAGCAGCTTTTGTTTTGTGAGTTATGTTTTTCTGTCCTCATTGCTATAGCTCTGACAGCAATTTTAGAGACTTAAAATAGAGGGAAAAATTCTAAAGAGTAATAGAGGGGAAAAAAGAGCAAGAGAAAAAAGCACAGAAAATCTGTAAGGAAAAAAATGAGTAAATCTGATTATTGGCTATGAGAAAATGCAGCTAATTTTTCTTTTTCTTTTTTTTAAATATTTTCTTAGTTGTTAATGGACCTTTATTTTATTTATTTATTTATATATGGTGCTGAGAATCGAACCCAGGGCCTCACACATCAAGGCAAGTGCTCTACCACTGAGCCACAACCCCAGCCCTAATTTTTCTTTAGCATAGAAAACATGCTCCTCAACTAAATTTTATGAAGTTAATATAACCTTAATACAAAAACCTAAGGAGAAGTATGGAAGAGGACAATTAAAGGCCATTCTTAATCGCGGTGTAAGTACAAAAATCCTACGCAATATATTAGTAAAACAAGGCTATTGATGTATAAAAATTATGTTATCACCAAAGTAGAATTATTCCAGGAATGCAAGATTTGCTTTATGTCATTAAAACTGAAAACTAGGAGCCGGGCGCGGTGGCTCAAGCCTGTAATCCCAGCACTTAGGGAGGCCGAGACAGGAGAATCCCGAGTTCAAAGCCAGCCTCAGCAACGGCGAGGAGCTAGGCACCTCAGTGAAACCCTGTCTCTACATAAAATACAAAATAGGTCTGGTGATGTGGCTCAGTGGTTAAGTGCCCCTGAGTTCAATCCCCAGTACCAAAAAAACAAAAACAAAAAACCGAGAACTAGGAAAAAATGTTCGTACAAAACTCAACAGTAAAAGTTATACTTAAAAAGACTACTGTCATCTCTTTCATCAAGACCAGAACAGTGTATTGGAACCCCAGTCAATGTGGTAAAGCAAGAAAAAGTAATGTGCAGATAAGAATTTGATAGTAGAAATTTGGGAATTGTAAGAATGCAAAGTTGCTATGTACAAAGTTAGTGAACATAATCTATTGCATTTGTTTTAAGAAGATATAGAGAGATAATACGAGAACACAAAGACTTCAAAGATGTTAGTCCTTCCCAAATTGATTTCTAGATTAAGTGCCATTCATCAACATCCCAGCAGTCTCACATTCAGTAATGTGTCAAAGTGAATCTAAGTGAGAAATATACATGGCATAGTTGTATAGATGTCACTGCAAACACTTTTTAGAGTAGTCAGGTACATTTTATAAAATAGATATTTAACAATATTGAGGTATATATCCAAAGACTTCTAAGAATCCTTATATGTTTGAAGATCACCGTAATATATTGACTTCTTCCTTTAAAAAAAAGTCACACTTCAGAACCTTTTGGAGAACAGAACAGTGAAGCTGTGGTTATGTAGATACCAGTCCAGCTTTGTTTGTGTTTTTTTAACAATTTTTTTAGATGTTGATGGACCTTTATTTTACTTATTTATTTATATGTGTTGCTGAGAATTAAACCTAGTGCCTTGCGCATGCTAGGTAAGCGCTCTACACTGCACCACAACTCTAGCCCCAGTCCAGATTTTGCTTGCTTTTTTTGCTTCTAGTTGCCAAGGCCACTCCCTTTTCCAGATACATCCACTCACTCACATATTCTGAGCAACTGTCCCACCATTTTAAAATCCAATAGTGGGATTTTGTTGTTGTAGTTTACATGTAAAATAGAAAGGTCTTTTACCCTTATTTTTCTTTTCTTTTTTTTTTTTTTTTTTTTTTTTTTTTTTTTTTTTTTTTTTTTTTTTTAGATTTTTTTTTTTTTTTTTTTGTAGATGAACACGATTTCTTTATTTTATTGCTTTGTATGTGGTGCTGAGGATTGAACCCAGGGCCTCACGCATGCGAGGCAAGCGCTCTACCGCTGAGCTACAATCCCAGCCCCCTTATTTTTCTTTTTCCACTAGATCAGTCATACTCTCTCCATGTAGCAGAAACTGAAATCTTTGGAGTCTTTCTGTTCTCAAATTATCTCTCAGTAGGAAGAAGTCTCATTCCTACAAATATATATCAAGAAGCATTCACTGAGTACTCAAACTGCGGAACGTTAAATACTGTCCTCACCATTTACTAGGATTGTGATCTAATAGAAGTTGAACTACCTTATCTCTTTCCTCATCTGTAAATGGTATCAGAGGAGGAAGAATAATGGTGTCTATTTTGTAAGGTTGTTATAAGGACTAAAAGTGCTTTGGACAAGACTGATTAATAAATACATTTTGGTAAATAAACACTAGCCTGGCTTTCATAACCTAGCAAAAGGTTAAACCTACAAATTTAGAATATTCAGTGCCACAAACCAGTGATAATACTGTTTGATTTGGTTTCACAAACTTCAGTTTTTGAGTGACGTATGTGTGGAAGCCATTGTTAGGTGTAGGTATATTTAAATGTAAGTATGTGCAGTAAAGGAGAATGTGTGGTATTGTTCAAAACAACTACAAACATGACTTAATGGTTAGAAAATAGTTGGCAATTGATTTATAATGTGATTCAGATGACTAATTTTACAATAAAGAGAAAACAACTTGAAGCCCAAGAAGTCTAGCTCCTTTTAAAACAGGACTTTCTGGACCATTAATACATTTCCATGCTTTTAGAAGATACCTTTTAATGATGTATGTACACGCCACAATTTAGTTTTTTTAATAATAATTCAATAAAGATATAAAATTTATGAAAATTTAAGTTTATAGAATTTGTCGGGGAAGAGATTGGACTCAGAGTCTGCCTACTAATGTATACTCTCCAACTAAGCTACACCCTGGCTTAACTTTTTTTAAAGCTGAAATATTTGAAATTTTACTTTAGAATCTTAAACAAGTATTTTGAATACTTCATTTCTCCTAATTTTAGTGTTAATATACTTAAATTTTAAAGTATATTTAATTCAGATTTTAAAACTTACTTTGAAGTGTAATTTAGCTTTATATGTATATAAAAGTTGGCTAGATATAGTATCTTGTTTCTAGTTGATGGAAAGTAAGAAATAATTCAAAAAAGTAAACCTACATTAGAGTAAAACTAAAATATTTTTATACTGCTCAAAACATTGTTTCCTTCCTCAAAGAAATAAAAGCAGGGACTTGACTAGATATTTGTTCTTCTGTGTTCATAACAGCATTATTTATAACAACCAAAAATATGACAATGAATGGAAAATTGGATAAACAAAAATGAAGTATTTATATATAATAGAATATTATTCAGGCTTAAAAGTAAAGGAAAATTCTAACACATTACAAGATGTATGAACCTTCAAGACATCGAGGAAAAAGGACAAATATATGATTTCATTTATGCCAGGCACTAGAGTAGTCACATTTGGAGAAAGAGTAGAATGATGGTTGTTAGGGACTGTGTAAAGGAGAAAATGGAGTTGTTATGTATTGGATATAGTGTTTCAGTTGGGGAAGATGGAAAAGTTGTGGAGATAGCTGATGATGATCATTCACAACAGTTGGGTACACATAATATCACAGAATTGTACACCATAAAATGGTAAAATCTTGGTGTATGTATATTGTTTTTTATAATTTGCAAAACAAAACATTTCCCTACAGTGCCTGGGAGACATAGTACTCATTTTGGAAAACAGTTCTGGGAAATGGGAACCTCTTATCTCATTATGAATACCTCCTTATTCTCCAACTTTTCCCATCCCCAAAATCACAACTTATGAACTATAACTTGTTAAATATAATTAATGTGCTATAAATGAGGTCCTTTGTTTCTTAGTAGTGGGGCGAGAATCTTAAATCTTAAGTTTTACAAGTTATAAATATTTTCATTCTTTTACATTCAGTGAAAGATGAAGTAAATCTGAAGTTGATGAGAAGAATCTTGATCACAATGTTATAGAACTAGAAAAAAACTTTAGTATCTAGTTCACACTACTCATTTTATAGAAAAATGAAATGAGGTATAAAAAGATTGACTTCCCCAAAGTCGCCAGCCTTTTAGGAGTAAAACTAGAACTTACAGCCACATCTCCTAATTCTTAGTGGGTTTTGGACTACATTGCTGCGCAAAAGACTTCATTGTTGTCTGTGTTAGCCTTTTGTCACTGTGACCAAAATACCTGACAAGAACATCTTAGAGGAGGAAAGATTTATTTTGGTCACAGTTTCAGAGGATTCAGTACATGATCAGTGGGCTCCGTTACTTTGGGCCTGGGGTGAGATGGGACCTCATGGCAGAAGGGCATGGCGGAGGAAAGTTGCTCAGCTCATGGCAGCCAGGAAGGAAAGAGAGGAGAAACCCTTCCAAGCCGTGCTCCCAGTGTCTACTTCCTTCAATTAGGTCCAGCCTCCCAGTAGTCCATTCAATTATCAGTGGATTAATTCAGAAACTCTCATGATCCAATCATTGCCTTAAATCCCACCTCTGAGCCTTGCTGCACTGGGGACCATCCCTTCTACACATGAGCTTTTGTGGCTCATTCCAAATCCAAACCTTCTCAATTAATAATTTATTGGGTAGAATCCCTAATTGCATTACTGGACCAAGTAATTAAAGCTGTGTCATGTTCTATAATATTTATAAAATATCTTCTGTTTCCATAGAAGATGGTAAACGGAACACACTTATTTGCCCCACAGGCAGGTGTGAGAGAAGAAAACAATTTAATTCTATCCCCAGAAATCTATGTTTATTCAGGCAGTTAAGGGCATTCCAAGCTTATAGCCAGTTGATCCTCCTATTCAGACTATATAAGTCATCTAGGTCGACAAATATAAATGAAAATTTAGTTCTTTTATCATAAATCAGAAAAATCAGCGAAGAAGCAATGAAAGCCCAATGAACAAACACTTGAAACATGATCAGAATAGAAAGATAAAATTAAGAGAATTCAGAGGATATTGCCTCCATAAAGCCGAAAAAAAAAAAACTGTGGGGTATCAGTAATATGAACCTCCTTTAAAAAAAGATTGTGTTCACATATCATCAGTAATTCTTAAGCTTTCTGAAATGCATGGCTGCCTTGATTAGATTGTTATGGTATGGATAGATACCATGTGGTGTGAAATGTGTTAAATAGGTATTCACCTGAAAAGTTTCCTAGAAACTTCTTTTAAGTAAGGAGGGAATAATGTGTATTTGTAGAATATATCTAGACCAAAGTATTACAACAGCTTTTGTGTTAACTTTGAAAATACACATAATGTACATGTCTTATAGTGGAGGTGCCAAAACTGATGATTAAGGTGGAGGAACATGTGTCTGTTCATGTTTTAGCTTATGCTCGGCAACATGTGGAGGTGTGTCTTGGAAATTTCTGAGATAATTGTACTTTCTAGTTACCAAAAGCTTTATGAGAATCTGGTACTAACATATGCAAAAATTGATAACCTGCTCTACTGCTTAATCAGGAATACTTGATTCGCTTTTTAGGGCATTACCTTAGTGGATTATCAAGATTGTAAAAGTGTTTAGAATTCTATTTTGGCTATGTTCAGAAAATAGCTAGCTAATAGTCACAAGGTATTTTAGTTTCTTATAGTTTGCTTGCAACTCTAGCTTACACATAACCTGCCTAGAACATGAATGAATCCTTTTGATAATCAAAATCATGCTTTAAAGCATATAGGTATCTTGATTGATTTACATTATTTTTTTATTTTTTATTTTTTATTTTTTTTGGTATCAAGGATTGAACTCAGGGGTACTCGACCATTGAGCCACATCCCCAGCTCTATTTTGTGTTTTTTATTTAGAAACAGGGTCTCACTGAGCTGCTTAGCGCCTCGCCATTGCTGAGGCTGGCTTTGAACTCGTGATTCCCATCTCAGCCTCCCAAAGTGCTAGGATTACAAGTGTGAGCCACCGCGCCCGGCTTACATTATTTTTTATAAAAATGGCTTTTATATTGGAATTGGATTAGGAATAAGTCTATGTTGTAATATTTTTATCAGTATATGGTCTTCTAAAACAGTATTGTGTATGTAATCTCAGTTACATGTGTTTTATCAGAGAATATATCAAAATTGCCTGTGTGTACAGCATGAGCTTTTGAAGTTAGTATGAATGGTGATGCATGTAAGCTCTATTTCTTAGTTGTCTGGCTTCTAAGGTTCTAGTTCAGCGCTGCCCAATAAGACTTGGAATTGTTAGCCTAGTGCGGTGGCGCAAGCCTGTAATCCCAGCACTTTGGGAGGCTGAGGCAGGAGAATCTCAAGTTCAAAGCCAGCCTCAACAATGGCAAGGCGCTAAGCAACTAAGTGAGACCCTGTCTCTACAAAAAACACAAAATAGGGCTGGGGATGTGGCTCAGTGGTCGAATGCTCCTGAGTTCAATCTCCAGTACAAAAAAAAAAAAAGACTTGGAATTGTTACTGTATGCTGTACAATTTGGTAGCTACTAGCCACATGTGAATAGTGGGACTAATGAACAGAATGTTCAATTTTAACAGATTTAAATCGCTACACATAGTTCATGACTCCATATTAGATAGTATAATGTCTGGTAAGGGTGTGTGTGTGTGTGTGTGTGTGTGTGTGTGTGTGTGTGTGTGTTGCAGTGCAGAGGATTGAACCCAAGGCCTCACACACGCTAGGTAAGCACTCTATCACTGAACTACACTCCCAGCCCCTTCTAATAGTATTAAAAACTAAGGGAAGACAAAAGTATGGAAATACCTGCATTGAACTATGGGGTCCAAACTGTATTTACATGGCATATTATATAGGCTCTTCAGCCTTTATTTTCTTCTACTGTAATATCATCATAAATACAACTTCCTTATTTCTGATCTTACCGCCTAACTTTTTACTAAAAAAATAATTTATAACTTACGCAAGGACTGAACTATTTTGATGTCTCTTTGTTAGATGCTTGCCATCTTCTCCTCAGTTGTTTTAATCTAGTTCCAATTTTTTTTTCATCAGTGGAAAAGGAATCTTAGTATTACCCAGTACATTTTTCCAATTTGAGAAACTCCTCCAAACTAAACTCAGAATTATCAAGGTATTTGTCAAGTTTATCAACAAAACACGCCAACTCATTGGCTCTATTGAGTATATATGGAATCTTCCTAGTATTTTATATTGTAACTTTAAAAGTATCAAGTATGATTCCTTTTCAAAGAAGAAAATAGTTCTGCTAAAATTTCTCCTTTTAATTTGAAATATAAAAAGTCCAATACTCTTAAAATTTTTGTTTCTATTCCCACACAGTAGTCTGTGCAGTGTTTCCCCAAGCAGAATTGAATATTGCTAGGAAAGTCACCAGAATTTCAGATTCTGTGATCTCAAAGGCAGTTAAGTGGTTTTGCTGCTGATTCCTGTTATAGTCTAAAAGAAGAAAGAAGTACAACCTACCTCTTTTAAAATGTATAAATTGTTGTAAGTATTATATATGTTCCAACTTTACTGAAAAGGAGCATTTTGACAGATTTCTGACAATATTCAGCTTCTCTGTATGGACTAAACAAATTCTGTAAATATATGGCTCTCTAAAGACCATAACACTTTTTGGGTATACTTTGGTGAATGCTATTACCAGTTACATACTGGATTTGGGGTGACAGTGCCTGGCATACATGATGTCCTTCAATGATAACTGAAATGAGCACATGCCTTTCTTTTTTTTCAAATATTTTTTTAGTTGTCAATGGACCTTTATTTTATTCATTTATTTATATGTGGTGCTGAGAATCAAACCCAGGGCCTCACACATGTAAGACAAGTGCTCTACCTCTGAGCCACAACCCCAGCCCCTTTCTTTTGATCTTTATACCTAGACTACTGAGTTATTATATAATTGATCACCATTACTAGTATGATGAATTCCCTTGGGTCACTCTACTGACATATGTTGGGCTCCTGGCCCCCTTTCCACAGAACTGACCTAAATTTTGATTTTCGTTTCTACATTTTCATAGTTGAGTGCCTTTGCTATTGCTCTATTCTCTGCTCTTTTCTTTTCTTTTTTCCTTTTTTTTTGATTAATAAACATCCATCCTGTTTGTGCACATCAGGTGTTAGTAGGCTCTGTTTTAAATCTACTTTTTTTCCCTATTTTCTTCACCTGTTCATCTAAAACATCAGGCTTTAATATTTGTAACCAAAATAAGCATCATTGGAACTGGGAGTGTAGTTCAGTGGTAGAGCACTTGTCTAGCATATGCCTAGGGGGTGGGGGTTCAGTCTCCTTCACTGCAGGAGCCAGGGGCAGGGAAACATCAAAATTGATGAGTTTTTCCTTACAGTAGCAGGCCATTTTTACATTTTGTGCCGTCTTTGTGTTTTAATTATTTTTGTCCTTGAATTATCAGAGATTTGTTTATTAAAAATAGGAAATACTAAAATTTTTTTTCAGTATCTTTGGAAATTTTAGAAGCTGTTTGTTAAATTGAGCAGCATATGACTAACTCAGAGTAGTTTCAGATTCTCTTTGTGACAAGTTCTGACATCACATAAAACAGAATATGTGAAATTACTTTCCCAGATTGATACATACAGAAGCCAAGTCCAAAGTAATTCCTCTTGGACTTTACAGTATTTTTTAACATGAAATTTAGTATTAGCAAACTTTAAGTTATTTATTATATACTACCTTCACTGTAAATAAAATAAGATGAATCAACATAGATTATATTTAGAGGACAGCTTTCAGAATACCACACAAAATGAAGGGGAGATAAGCTTTCTTTCTTTCTTCATTTTTAAAATTTTTTTTTATTTTTTCTTTTGGTACCAGGGATTGAACTCTGGGGTATTTGACCACCCCAGCCCTGTTTTGTGTTTTATGTAGAGACAAGGTCTCACTGTTTCTAAGGCTGGCTTTGAACTCGCATTCTCCTGTCTGAGGTTCCCAAAGTACTGGCATTACAGGCAGGCACTGCCCAGCTAAGCTTTCTTTTTTTTTTTTTTTTTTTTTGGTACTAGAGATTGAACTCAGGGGCACTCGACCACTGAGCCACACCCTCAGCCCTATTTTGTGTTTTATGTAGAGACAGGGTCTCACTGAGTTGCTTAGCACCTCGCTGTTGCTGAGGCTGGCTTTGAACTCTCAATTCTCCTGTCTCAGCCTCCCTAAGTGCTGGGATTACAGGCTTGCGCCACCACTCCTGGCTCAGCTAAGCTTTCTTACTAATGTTTTCTCTAACTCTATTTTACAAGAATTTGCAAGTTAATCTGCATTACCAAGAAAGTATAAGAGGGAGATGAAGTTTTTTCAGTAAATCATAATCACATAAAAATTGACATGAATCATATTAGTAATTTATTTATGTTAGAGTGGAAGGAGGTATAGTAGTAGGTCATTCTGTTTAGGGGTGTATTTAACATTAGCCTTCCTGTTTTGCTGTAAAAGAACTCAGATGTTCATCTTTTTCCTTTGTCATTGAGCAGGAAAAAATTACCAGGAGAAGCACTTCTTAAATTATTTCATATAATTTTAGGAAATTCTTCTTGCTATAAGTGAAGTAGCTAAGAATCCTCTGTGGGGGTTGAGAGGGTAGCTCGGTGGTAGAAATTTGTAGGATGTCAGTTCTCCAGCACCACATCTTAAAAGAGATGGGGGGCAGAATCCTTTGTTGAAAATAAACCTTAATTTTCACAGTAGGCCATCTGTGTGTATTGATTGCAAGAGGGACAAGATTTTCTTTCTGGAATACTGTCCTGTTCTTCACAATGTACTGAAAGATTTTAGTAACTGTCAGTGCTTTTCCACCTGCCTGCCTCCCCACAACTTAGATTCATAAATTTTCATTTAACTACTTCTGTTTTGTTCCCACATACTAAACATAAGCAATAGTCCCCAAATTTTTTGTGCATTCTTTCTAAACATATGTTTAAAAACTTCTCACCCCTTTTTATTCCATTGTGTAGATATACTACATTTTGTTTACCCATCAATCAAACATTTGTGCTGTTTTTCACTTTTTGCCTTTATAAATATGCTGCTGTGAACATTCATATACACGTTTTCTCTAGACATAGGTTTTCATTTCTCTTGGAATATCTGGAAGTTAAATTTCTTGTTGAAATGGTAACTACCAAACTTTCAAATTTGCAACATTATTTTACTTCCCCAGAAAATCTCCAGTTTTTCCACATTTTAGCCAACCCTTGTTATTAATTGTCTTTGATTATAGCCATCCTTGTGGGTGTGAGGTGGTATCTCATTGTGGTTTTGATTTGTATCTCCCTAATGACTAGTAATGCTGAACATCTTTTCACATGCTTAATGGCCATGTGTATGTCTTTGGAAAAATGTCTGTTCAGATCCTTTGCCCATTTTCGAATGGGTTTATGTAGAGTTTTTATTGTTGTGTTCTTTGTATATAAATTACGGAAATTCTTTTTATATTCTAGATTCAAATCTGTTCAACAGATTCATTATTTTCAAGTATAATACTCCCATTCAGTAGATTATCTTCACTGTCTTGGTGGTGTGCTCTAAAGCACAAAAGTTTTAGAAGTCTGTTTGTCTATTTTCTTTGTTATTTGTGCTTTCAGTGTCATAGCTAAGGAATCATTGCCCAGTACAGCTTCCCAAAGATCTATGCTTTTATTTTCTTCTAAGAGTTCTGTAGTTTAGAACTTACTGTTTAGTCTCAGACCCATTTAGAGTTGATTTTTGTTTATGTGTAAAGTAGGAGTATAATTCTATTCTTTTGCATGTGGATATCAAGTTGGGATTTTGATTGGAATTATTTTGAATTTAATTTTGGGAGAGTTTAATATTCCTCATACAATAAAGTCATTCCATGTTTTTAGGTTGTTGTTTAAAATTTTTTTGCAGGAAGATTTTCTACATGCTAGTTTACTTACTGTATTTTTAGTTATTTAATGCTAACATGGAATGTAGTCTTTTATCCTAATGCATATATTTACCAAAATTGCTGAGGACTCTTTATTATTAGTTTTAATATTTTATTGATTTCATTGGCTTTTGTATCTAGATAATGTCATCTGTAAATCATGATTTTGTTTCTGTGTTATCTGTTGAGATTTTTCTTAAGTCTATTAATGTGGTTTAACATTGGAAGAGTCGTCATTCTTTCCACTATAGTGCTTCATGTTTTATGTGCACTTTACATATTCTGATTTTTTTAAATGTAAAGTTTTTGCAGGTATGTTCAAAATGAAATGGTTCTGTACTACTTTTGTGCATTCTTTACTCATTTTTGGTAACAAGATTACAATAGCTTCAAGAAGTGAGTTTTGAGCATTTATTATTTCTGGAATAACTTTTCTTGGAAAGTGTTTTAGGTGAAGGTGGTTTTTTATTTCCTTTTCAAACTCTTATGGTTATTTATGCATTCTTGCCTCCTATTTCTTGTGCCAGTTTACTCCTTTTGCATTACTCAAAAAATTATGCATTTGGGGTTATTTAATTCATTAACAAGTGCTTTTTGGTGAGTAGGTACTGGGGATTGAATTTGGGAACTTTTTACCCCTGAGCTAGATTCCCAACCCTTATTTATTTATTTGTTTTGTTTGTTTGTTGTTTTAAGATAGGATCTGGCTAAGATGCTTAAGTCCTTGCTAAGTTTCTGTGGCTGGCCTTGAACCTGCAGTTGTCCTGCTTTAGCCTCCCAAATCACTGGGATTACAGCTGCCGCCACACTTTAATTTCTGTAGGTCTATCTCCTTTTACATGTAACATTTTGTGAGTCACTTTTCTGCCACTATAACAAATATAACCTGGTATAACCAACTTATAAAGAGAAAAGTTTTTATGTTAGCTCACATTTTTGAAGATTTCTATTTGCCTTTTGGCCTCTGGTAAGGAAGCACATGATGGCAGAAATGTGGAAAAGCCAGATTGCTCACTCTATGACCAGAGAACAGAAGAGAAGCAAAAGGGATTGGGATTCCAAGGACCCTTTCAAGGGCAAACTCCCAGTGACCTAAAGGCAACCAACACTAGGCCCCAGCTCCTAAATATTTCACTACATACCAATTGTGTCATCTCAGTCATCAAAGTTTTTTAATACATGGTCCTGTGGGGGACGTCCAAAATCTAAAGTTATAACATTTACCTCCTTATGTTCAGTGTTGTCAAAGTACCGTTTAAGCAAAATAGAGATTTTGAATTGAAGCTCCAAAGTCATTCTACTTACCGCTTCCAGCATTTACCAGCTAGAGACAACCAACTGAATAGAAAAAGCAATCCCAAAATTAATCTCTAATTTCCAGATTATAGCCTCAACTACAACTTACTGGCAAGTTCTATAGCTGTTCTGTGCCTGTTTCCTCAGTTGCAAAGTAGGTGTGAAGATAATAGTACCTATGGAGATCAACAGAAATAGAGGAAGAGACTAGAAGTGAGGGGAGAAATGTGGGGGGGAAAGATAGTCCCTATATCAGGGTGTTGTTGAAAGAATAAAATGTGTTAATATATAAAAAAGCATTTAGAACAGTCTCTGGCACTGAGTAGATGTTCTGTTAATACTGTTGGCCAATGGTCACAATAGAAACCTTTTCTCAGCATCCGATTTTGGTTCTTTATTGCTTTTTTCTCTATTTTGTTGATATGTACCATTAATTTTTTTTTCTTGATCCTTACTCAGTTGAAAGTGAGATCCATTCTTTTTAGAAACTTTTGGGTTTGTTCGGTTCTGCTGTTTTTCAGTTTTACTATGGTGTGTCTAGCTGTGATAATTGTCTTAAATATCCTGTTGGCACTTTTTGAGCTGTTTCAATTCTAAAAAGATCTTAGTCTTTTTATCTTCTATTTTTGTTTTTTCATTTTCTTAAGACTTTTATGGCATACATATTGGCATTTCTTCTAAATTTTATTTTCTATTTTCTCTTATCACCCTCTCTCTGAAATTCCAGCCTGATCCTGCAACTTAGTAATGTGTTCTTCAACTGCTAAACCAATTCTCCTTTCCAACCCATCAGCCACTTTATTTCACCTGTTATTTTTTATACTAGGAATTTCCAGTTGTTTTAAGGATTTATTATAACTTATTTTAAATTCTTAATTTGTCTGGTTCAAAAATCTGCTTCTACTATAAATTATTCAATTTGTTGTCTCTTTTAAGACTTACTACCTTCCTAAACTATTCACTGCCTTATCAGGTTTTTGTTTTATGTTGGTTTTGTTTTGTTTGTTGTTTTGCCAAGGATAACTAGTAAATATTTTTATTCAGATAATTTTGTAAGTTGGACTTAAAGTTATCTAAATTTAACAAGCTATCTAAATTTAACAAGTCAGTGTTTTTTGTTGTTGTTGTTGTTTTTAATCAAGGATAAAATACTTGTAATCTCAGCATTTTGGGAGGCTGAGGCAGGAGAATTGGGAATTCAAAGCCAGCCTTAGGAACTGGCGAGGCACTAAGCAACTCAATGAGACTCTCTCTAAATAAAACACAAAATAGGGCTGGGGATATGGCTCAGTGGTCGAGTACCCCTGAGTTCAATCCCTGGTACCAAAAAAAAAAAAAAAAAAGAATAAAATGTTTTCTCTCAGTAACTTGCTCAGCTCAGTT
Source organism: Geosciurus inauris (assembly GCA_004024805.1). Classification (NCBI taxonomy): domain Eukaryota; kingdom Metazoa; phylum Chordata; class Mammalia; order Rodentia; family Sciuridae; genus Geosciurus; species Geosciurus inauris. The sequence continues at coordinate 100,143 of PVHX01003558.1, forward strand.
CACAATAAAATAACTTTTATACCTTTTGTGAAAATTTTCAAATTTACGGAGGAGGAGACAATAACTTTTTAAAAGCAGGTATGTATTGCTGCCCTATTTCAACCTGTTATTTGGAAAGTGATAGTTTGTGAGTTTTCACTAAATGGGCTGTAGTTACCTGGCTTTGGGGCAGTAGAGGTGAGAATTTTTTCTGCCACCATTAAGAAGGCCAGGTTGTCTTTTCATTACACAAGACCTTGGTACTGCAGTTTTTCTCCTTTGTGCTTCTTTCTTTTGGTGCTCATCCTCAGAAGCATCTGCAGCATTATGTATGTTCTGTCAGAGAGGTTTATTCTAAAACCAATTCAGTGTGTAAAAGTCTTCATAGTTAAGAGGTAAATTATAGGAATATAGTCTAGCTGTGTATAGTTGACTTACTAATCAAGCTTTTAATTGACGGTTGTGGGTCAGCACTCAGGTAAGGTACTTGATTGTTAAACGGTCTGCCTTGCTGTATTGTACCACTCATTCCCTCATCTGGACACCTCCTCTGGAAAAGACCTTTTGAACTTTCCTTGCCATCGTTTTTACCAGATTCTTTATCTTCCTGTACGGGACATTAAATTCATAGTCAAATTCTTCAGTAGACACTATTAATTCATTACATTTTCTTTGCCCTGCTAAGTCCAGTGCATGCCCTCAGAATCGTCTCAGCACAGTACTTTAGGAAGCTAGTTAAAGTTAGTACTGTAGATATTACATAATTGTCATTTCTATTCTAATTCTTGTTCCAACCAGGCTAACACTCAGACTATATTTGTTTTGAAGATTGAAAAGGAATTCAGGTAAATAATAAGTAAACGTGTTTCCTAATTAGATATAGTGATACATGCCTATAATCCCAGCTTCTTCAGAGGCTGAGGCAGGGAGATCACTCCTTTGAGAGTAGCCTTAGGAATTCAGTGAGATTCTGTCTCAAAAAATAAAAAGGGCTGGGGATGTAGCTCAGTAGTAGAATGCCCATGAGTTGGGAAAAAAAAAAAAAGTGCTTACAATGTCTAGTACTCTTTTCTGCCCTTCCTTTAACTTCTCTTTTAAAGCCTTTTATGTCATATTTAGCCTTGTTTCTCTTCCTCCTGCACTGTTACTGCTGCTTTCTACTTAATGTGTTTGCACTGGGAAATTAACACATTGTATTATTTTAGAGTATATTTTGATTCAGTAGTGAATAAAAAGATAAAGATAAAATAAACTTAAAGATAAATTCTTTCCTTTTCCTGTATCCTCAGTTCTTTAGCCATTCCCCTGACGTGATTTCCTCTGGTTTTTGGTATAATTATGTACATTTTTTTCCTACCTATTTTGCAGAAAGTATTATCAAATCTTAGGAAAATACACGTTTTGAAGGCATTCTTTTTAACTGAGCAGTGTTCTGCATCTGCTAAAAAAGTTTGAGAAAGGACAATGCTGGTAGAGCAAACAAGTATTAACTTTTCTTTTTGTCTTAGAGTTAATATGAGCTGGATATTCTAAAAATATTAATGGAAAAAAAATCAGGAGAAAGTGGATCATTTCTGAGTGTGTTAACTATATGGCCACCACTGTATTTATATGCCTTCACTACAGCATCATATTTGATCTTCACAACCGCTCTGTTCAGTGTAGATATTGACCTTGTTTACTTATGAAGAAAATAAGAACAAAAGAGGTAAATAATTTACCCAAGGGGACACAGTAAGTGGTAAATTGGGATTCTACTTCAGCTCTCTGACTTTAAACTTTGTATTTTCTCATCCAACATTAGGAGATTTTGCCTTCAGATTTTACTTTTCTTTCCATAATTACCTTTATATTATATCCTTTTTGGTTTGGGCAATAATTGTGTACCTCTATATGAGCGTTTTTATCTTTTATTGGTCATTTTGAAATGATAAGCTTCTCATACAAATAAGGTTTTGAGTCCTTATGCCAGTCCCATTTGAGTTAAACAGAAATTACAAACTAACCTAAAGATAATTTATATCATCTATGTTATTTTTAGATGAATATATCATCACCTTTTATATTTTTGTTAAATGAGACAATGATCATCACTATTGGAAACACAAAATATTTGAGTCTGCCTGTTGGCCAGGAATATTTGCCTCACTTTTAGATTTAAAGTAGTTCTAGAAAGATGCTAACAATCTCTTTGGAAGAAGGATACTTCAAATTATAGTAGTAAATGTTGACCACTAGTAATATTTACTCAGGTCTTTGTTTTAATCTATTGTATGAGAAGAGTCCACATTTAGTTATTAAAACCCCTCTGATTTCCTTTTCTTTTTCAGAAGATGAATAATCTTTCATTTAGTGAGCTGTGTTGCCTCTTCTGCTGTCCTCCTTGCCCAGGGAAAATTGCTTCTAAACTAGCATTTTTGCCACCTGATCCAACTTACACACTGATGTGTGATGAAAGTGGAAGCCGCTGGACTTTACATCTATCAGAACGAGCAGACTGGCAGTATTCTTCTAGAGAAAAAGATGCTATTGAATGTTTCATGACTGGAACCAGTAAAGGCAACAGAATTGCCTGTATGTTTGTGCGTTGCTCACCCAATGCCAAATATACTTTACTCTTTTCACATGGAAATGCTGTTGATCTTGGTCAGATGAGCAGCTTTTACATAGGACTGGGATCACGGATTAATTGTAACATATTCTCATATGATTATTCTGGATATGGTGCAAGTTCTGGGAAGCCAACAGAGAAGAACCTCTATGCAGATATTGAAGCTGCCTGGCTTAGTCTTAGGACAAGGTAAATTGTGACTGGGAACTATTTTTTACACAACAGTTAGCTAAAATTATGTAAGAATACAATCAAGTTGGTTTTACTGCACATTGCTTGAACTATCATATAAAGGTTATATTTACCAATAATTAATAGTCCAACTTTTAGGTTGCAGTTTTAAATTTTATATAATAACCCAAAAAAGCTTTTAAAGATAGCTCAGGTTTGTTATATGTATTAATGCCTGTATGTATGTGAATTTTTAAATTTTTAAATGCAATGATGAGTATTTGGTTTTATAAATTTTATTGGTGCATGATATACAGGTATTTTACTCAGAATTGCAACATTTTAAGGGAATGAGGAAAAAAAACAGTAATTTAGTATTATTTAAAAATGAGATTTTACTTTACATTCTGGACTCCTAAACTTTGGAAAAATAATCTCAAGTTTACAAAAAAAGTACTGTTTTGTAAATTAAGAAAATATTCTTTGTCAATTATTTGTTTTTTTCCCTTTATTCATTCGTTTATTTACATGCAGTGCTGAGAATCTAACCCAGTGCCTTACATGTACTGGCAAGTGCTCTATACTGAACTACTACCCCAGCCTGTCAGTTATTCTTTGATTTTAACAAAAAACGTACTTTTGCAGACTAGAAATTGTATTGTCACCAAGACAAATTTTTCTTGAGGAAAATATCTCAATTTTGTAGACTTCAGAGCATTTTATTATCAGTGCATTAATGTACAATAAATAGATCTCTTAGTAGAAGTTTTCTGATGTTATACATGATAAACTGCCTAACTTCCAGAGTATTGTACTGAAGAGATAGGACACAAAGTAAATTCACGATTTCTAATTGAATATTAGAAAATGTCTTTAAAAATATTTCTTCTCCAGGAAATAAAGTTCTGCTCTCACAGCAAATTTTTATATAAAGAAGATTCTTAAATCAATTAAAATGATACAAAAACAAATGAAAAGCAAGAAAAAAATAGATGGTGGGTAGTAAAGAGTTAACAGAGGGACCAATGGAGGAACTCTGTTCACAGGAGTGTAAGGGGAGAGGGGGCGTGGAGACGGTAAAGGTGGTAGAATATGATGGTCATCATAGCCCTAGCTTTATGTATGACTGCATGTATGTTGTGATTCTATATCACTTAAAACCAGAGAAATGGAAAGTTACCCTCCATCTGTATACAATGAATCAAATTGCACTCTGATATCATGTAAACCTAAATAGAATAAATAAATAAATTAAAATATGAAAAGGAAAAAGAAAATAAAGAATTAACAGGGAGCTGAACATAGTGACCCATGCCTGTAATCCCAGCACTTTGAGAGGCTGAGAAAGGAAAATCCTGTGTTCAAAGCCAGCCTCAGCAATGGCGAGGCGCTAAGCAACTCAGTGAGACCCTGTCTCTAAATAAAACACAAAATAGGGCTAAGGATGTGACTCGGTGGTCTAGAACCCCTGAGTTCAACCCCTGGTACCAAAATAAAAATAAACTAATTTTTATTTTTGCATTGTAACATGCATATATAATAGTGGAATTCATTCTTATACATAGTAATGGGATTCATTTTGTCATTTATACATGCACATAGCATGATTTAGTCAATTTCATTCTAAAATAATGATTTTGATGGTGCAAAGGTAAAGCAGATAGTCTGTTATTAGTGCTTAACAGAGAAGGACAACTTTACTGAGTATATTTCTGTTGAAAAATATTCCCTCTTTTGAGTAGTCAGCTTTCTTTTTTCTTTTTTGTCTTGTCAGATTTTTTTGTTTTTTGGTACTGGGGCTTAGACCTAGGGACATTCTACCACCGAGCCACATCTCAGCCCTTTTAATTTTTTTAATTTTTGAGACAGGACCTTGCTAAGTTATTGAGACTGGCCTTCAGCTCATCTTCCTTCTGTCTCATCCTCCTGAGTTGCTAGGATTACAGGCATGCACCACTGCACCTGGCCAGATACCAATTTGAAGGGAACTTTCTAAAATGATTGCCTGTCTTGATTAATTTATTTTAACACATTTTATGGCCAGTGTTAATGAGGAACAAGGGCAGAATAAATTCTTAAATAATCCCACATACTGTTTAAACTCTCCTGTATGTTTTCTCATGTTGAACCCTAACTAAATATAGTAGTCTTGGGAAAATTATTTAACTCCTCTGAGCCTGTTTCCTCATCTATTTAATGAAAATGTTGAGTGAAATGATCTCCAAGATCCTTTGTAGTTCCGAAAATCTATCCTCTAACAAAATTTATGTAAGTAGAATACATGCCTTTATTTCTTTCTTTGTTTTCTTTTTTGGTACTAGAGATTGAACTCAGGGACATTCAACCACTGAGCCACATCCCCAGCCCTATTTTGTGTTTTATGTAGAGACAGGGTCTCACTGAGTTGCTTAGCGCCTCGCTATTGCTGAGGCTGGCTTTGAACTCACGATTCTCCTGTCTCAGCCTCCCTAAGTGCTGGGATTACAGGCCTGTGCCACTGTGCCCGGCTCTTTGTATTTCTTTTACCTGCTAAAAGTAAAAAGTTAAGTATTAAGTAAGTAACAAGGAAGAGGGAAATAAATAAATGAACTTTTCAGGAAAACTATTTTCAGGAAAGTAATCCCAGTTTCTGACCTTTTGATAGATCAACAGAAAGTAAAAAGGCCTGGTGTTCACCAGCCAGCCTTCTTACCCGGAGCATATACAAGTAGGTCTTTTGTAAATAAATAGACATTTCTGAGTTTAGTGGCACTTAGAGTCAGGTGTAGATGGAACCCCACCTCTGGGTCATATCACAAGTGTTTGTGGAAGAACCTATGTAGAGGTATGTCACTACCTGGATAATTCAAATAGTCTTATGCTCCTGGAAGAGAACACATGAGTGTTTAATCTTGCTCTTTCCTGGTGAATGTTCAGATTCTCAGAAAGCTCCCTTACCTTTCCAGAAAACTAGATGCTGCTTGCTGTGCAAATGGCTCTTAGCTACCGGAAGTGGCTACTCTTGGCCTTGTAGTTGGAAAGACATATTTGAGGTCACTGTAATCCTTCACCCTACATTCATTAGCTCCTGTAGCACTTCACCTACAACTGAAGTAGTTTATAGTTGGGACAGTTACACTGTGGATAAGTAACAGTTCCTGGAACATAGTAGATAATCATTAAAAATTTATTGAGTCAGTGAGTTCACATTTTTTAATATGTAGCAATGTTAAAAGGGGTAAAATACCACTGAGACTTTCAGAATGAAGTCTATTTATAACCAAACCATATGGTGTTTGGAATTCTAGTTTATCTGTTGATCTTTTCAATCATTAGTCTATTTCTACAAGTAAACAAATTTTAAGATACATTATAATTTGATTTTGACTAAAATTGTTCATTATACTCATTCGATACCATAACTATGTGTAGCATTTCCATTCTCAATGTCTAGAGAAATAAAGAACTTTAGTTACATTGAATGAAAAATAAATCATAAATATCAATTAGGCACTAGTAACATAAGGTATTCCATAATCAGCAATATGCTAGATTTGAATTAGTAGAGCTTAATAAGTGAGTTAATAAAATTGTGTATGTGTGTGTGTGTTTAGAGGTGCTACTGGGGATTGAGCCCACAGGCAATTAAACAGATGAAATGAGCTAAGAATATAGAGCATACTGTAGCATTAAAAATGATGGTGATAGGCTGGAGGTATAGCTGGAGGTATAGTTATAGTTCAGTGGTAGAGCACTTGCTAGCATGTGGAAGCCCTGGGTTCAATCCCCAACACTACAGAAAAAGAAAAAGTTAAAAAAAAAAAAAACTACAACAACATGATGGTGATAACTAAGAAAGTTCAATTTTAAGTATGTATAAATTGATATTGTCTTATTCTCTTATTCTAATAGCAAATCTTTAGGGAATGATAGAACATTTCTAGTCCAACTTTTAACTTCTGAATTTTATAGATATGGCATTCGTCCTGAAAATGTGATCATATATGGCCAAAGTATAGGGACAGTACCATCTGTGGATCTTGCTGCTCGGTATGAGAGTGCTGCTGTTATTCTTCATTCTCCTTTGACCTCGGGAATGAGAGTTGCTTTTCCTGATACCAAGAAGACCTACTGTTTTGATGCATTCCCAAAGTAAGTAGCAGTATTCAAGATAGTTCAATTCCATTAAGCTTTTGGGGGAATTTTTTTCTGTCATTGATGATACAATTCATTCAGCCATGAGCTTCTGTTTTACATATGTTATCACATATGTAAAAACTAATATAAAGATGGTATTGGCGGGTTAGCACTAAGGAGGCTGAAATGTTTGAACAGTAGTAATCCACATGAGAAGTACTGAGGGCCTTGTACCCTGAGTAATGGCACTAGTTTTGTAGACAAGGGAATAGGTTTGCAAAATGACAAAACTAAGTAAGACTCCTAAATTTCTGCCTTGAGCTGTTAACAGATGATGATGCCATTGAGTAGGGTAAATAAAACTGGAGAAGAATGAGTGAACAATTTCTAGTTAATGACACCTAATTTACAAAAAAGAAGTTGAGTCTTAAATGAACTAGAGTAAGTATTGCCATCACAAAATCTGGAAACATACAGTATTAAATGGATTGAAAGAAAGGCAGCTACTTCATGTTTCTCGAAATAAGCAGATATTCTCTCCTGATTCTCTTCATAGTTGGAAAAATTGATGGCCTATTTTACTCAGGAAGGCAAGAAAGAAGAAACTGGCAAATTTCAGTCTTCTTTCCTTTCTTTGCTTGGCAGCAACACAAAGGATTTTTTCGTGGGTGACAGGCCAAAAGCCAACTTATCCTTTGGTTCTTTAGAAGAACTGCAAAAGTTATTTCAAAGCACAAATCTTTCTATATTGGCCAGAATGTGGTCATTTTAGTAGGGAAGCTTATGGGAGCATGTGATCTAATCATTCAGGCAGATTGTAAGAAGTGGGAGGAAGGGATTTTGTTCTGTTAATTTTTTATTTTGCTTTATTTTTGTGATGCTGGAATTGAACCCAGGATCTTCTGCATGCTAAGTAAGCACTCTACCACTGTGAATTTTTAATCTGTTTGGGTTTAGTTTTTGTTTTAGATAATGATGAGTATATTCATTACGGCACTTCTGTTTAGCTGAATGATTGTAATGAGTATAGGGAAGTAATTGAATCTATACCATTGCCAACTAAATTTCTGCCTAGCTAGCTCCCTTTTTCATATCTAACCCATGAGCAGAAATAGCACCAGTTGTAAATAAACTTTTAAAACAGATCATATTTTTTAAAAGTTTTAATTTCTTTACAGTTAAACATCTTTCTGATAGCATATAATACAAGAATTTTTCTTAACAAATGCAGCCTTGAATTAGTTCACTGATTAATTTCTTTCTTTGCAAAAAAAATTTTTTTCTTCTTTTTTAATTGGTACTAGAGATTGAACTCAAGGGCTCTCTTTTAATTAATTTTTTTGAGACAAGGTCTCCCTGAGTTGCTTATGTCCTCTCTAAATTGCTGAGACTGGCCTCAAATTTGCAGTCCTTCTATCTCAGCCTTCCGAGCCACTGGGATTATAAGCATGTTTCACTGCACCTCATGATTTTCTTTTTTTATGGCTGTAATGTTATCTCTCAGAAGTTTTCGAATAATTTGTTTGTTTATAAAGTTTCTTCTCTGTGTAATTTCTGACCCCTCCAAGTTGTCTTTTGAAAATTCTGTTTATTTTGATCTCTATCTTATATATGAGAGTGAAGAACTAAAGAGCTAATCTGATATAATCAATGAAGCAAGCTCTTTCTAAAACTTCCCCTTGGGCAATGAAGGCCTAGCTTCCAGTGTTCTTGGAAACCCAGTAGGGTTAATAACAGCCAGTATGTATGAGTATTCTGTGACTCTTGTGATACCTCTACCCTAAACTTTGACAATCCTAAGCTTACAGACCTTTTAGTCTTGGGGGAAGGCAGTTACCTAGCTGCAGTTTAGAGGTAAAAGGGACCTGTGAAAGAGGAGACTATGTTTTAACAGACTAAACAAATTATCTATATTCTAATCACCCACCTTTATCCCCATAACAAATTCCTTAGCCTTCTGTGGGTATTCTTTGTTACAAATTGGGTTGCTTCTTCACTTTACCTTCTATTTGCTTAAAGTTATATTTGCTTTCTTCTATCCTTTTAATTGGTTCTCTCTTACATTTATTTACTTTCCTGTTGTAGAATTTTGTTATATTAATATTCTTCCTATGTTTGTGTGTTCATACCCTGAAAATAAGAACAAAACCCAAAATATTTTGATGTAATTTTAGTAAGAAATTAGGAGGGAGAATATGAATGCAGAAGAAGATAAAATTGGCACATACTTGAAATTGTCCTTAGTTTTCTGTTCTTGAAACCTTAAGTTTTCCTGAGCTTTAAAAAAAAAAAACATCAGTATGGTAGAACAGTGCAACAGGGTGACAACATTGAATGACTCCATTGAAACAGAAGTATATGAAGGTCACTTTCCTCAGATAGACTTAATATAAAAGACAACTGAATCAAAAAATCTACGTGGCATCCATCCCTTCTGAGCTGATTCATACAGTTGTAATGTTTGAATTTTCTGTTTTAACCCAAGAAAATGTCTTTTTACATAGCCAAATTATTGATTCTTCTTTCCCCTTTTCTCTTCTTCCTACAGCATTGACAAAATCTCTAAGATAACCTCTCCAGTATTAATAATTCATGGAACTGAAGATGAAGTTATTGACTTTTCACATGGCCTCGCATTGTTTGAGCGTTGCCAAAGACCTGTGGAGCCTCTGTGGGTTGAAGGAGCAGGACATAATGATGTGGAACTTTATGGACAGTACCTTGAAAGGTTGAAACAGTTTGTGTCACAGGAACTGGTAAATTTGTAAAATATTCTGTAATTTTGCATACTGGGTTTTCTTTTCTTGCTGAACTGCACTCTTTGGTAAATAACATAAAACCTGAAGGTTTTGTTTGCAAATCATGTCAGTTGCCTTCAAAAATGTACAGGTAATGATTTGTTAACAGACTTAATGAAGGTTTTTAATTACCACAACTAGAAACTGGAAATAACAGTATCATGCAGTCAGGCTGTGTAATTTATATTTTTTCTGTGAATTTTTTTTTAAACATCAAAATGAGTACTGTATGAAATTTTAATTAGTTCTATAAAATTGAATGCTGTAAAAGTATTGCCAAATGCTTTTGCATATCAGAAACAAATTTATAAATATTTTTAAAACATCTCAATGTACTAAACCTTATCCTGATATACAAATGATGTAATATTCTTTAAAAAAGCTGTATATCTAAAGTTCAAGTACTCATAATAGAATAAACTGTAAAAAAAAATTTTAAAACACAAGTTAAATAGAGTTGATCTAACCCTGTTGTACAGGGATAGAAGCTTAAATGGCTATTTTATTGTAAAATACATTGAATTTTCTGTATTCTCTGGTTAAAATACATTTATCCTAAAAAAAATGAAGTAAGTCTTAATTTTTGTGCCATCTGTTAATTTACCAATTAGTTACCTTGTAAATGCAGTCATAATGGCACTGAATTTTAACTAGTTTGGATTTATAAGTTTGATACTGTGAGGCAACTACTTAAAATTTTATTTAGTTACCTAAAAGGCATTTAGAGTTTCAAGACTGATTTGTATGCAACGTTGTTTTCAAATTTTGACTAATCTCATAGAATTGTAGTACTCTTCATTATATTAAAACCTGAAAGTCCATTAGTTGTTCTTCAACACCACACACAGGCTGGCTATTAGGTCCTTTTTCACCTGGGCTATTTTTAAGAATAGGACCTATTCATTTGGATTACTATCTAAGAATTCCATGGATTTTCTCCTGAATGCAGGAGGTAAGAAAACATTTAATTCGTAAGTTTTATATTAACCAGTGTAGTAAAAATAAAGCTCACACACAAAAACTAAGTTGCCTTTCCTTGAATGAATCCTGCCTGAATAAAACAATGAAAGAAAAATAAAAATAAAATCAACGGTATGTAGTCTAATTTGTAAATGAATGAATATTGAAATAATACACACTGTGGATATCTTTTAAGGCCTTATGTAGTTTTAATTGTTCTGCTTGTTCTGTGGTTATGTCTAAGACTATAGTATATGATTCTCTACAACGTATATCAAGTATTGTGAATGCTTTGGTTCAGATGTGTCAAATTAACAGTAAAACAACAAATATACCATTCAACTGTGCTTCTTTGCCTTCTTCCATTCTCCTCACCCCCACCACAAGAGTGAACAAATGGCCATTTACCATTATAGGACTTGATTCTGAAATTTTTCTAAATTTATTATTAACAGGTATTATTTGTACATACTAATAGGGTTCATATGATGTTTTCATACATGTATATAGCATGTACTGATAAATCAACTTACCTCTTCCACCCTTGTTTGCCCCTACACACCCTCCCCTGTCTCCAATAATCACTATTCCATTTTCAGGTCAATTTTTTAAGCTTCTGCATATGAGAGGGACAATGGCAGTGCTTCTCTTTCTGTGTCTGGCTTACTTCACTTAACTTTGCTGCAAATAACAGGATTTCATTCTTGTTTGAATTCATATTTTCTTGGTTGACATCATATTTTCAATATGTCCAAATAATACGTGTCTGTGTACACATATACATATATGAAATATGTAAAAAACACATTTTCTTTATCCTTTCATGTGTGGATTGGGCATCTAGGCTGATTCCATATATGGCTATTGTGAATAGTGCTACAATAAGCAAGGATATGCCAGGGTTCTTTAGGAAAGCTGATTTCATTTCTTTGGGGTATATATCCAGAAGTGGGGATAACTGTATAATATAGTAGGTCTAATTTTAGTTTTTTGAGGAACCTCCTTACTGTTCTGCTTAATGGCTGGGCTAATTTACATTACCATCAACAATGTATAGGAATTCTTTTCTCCACCTTCTCACTAATATTTTGGGGATTTTTTTGTTGTTTTTGGTTCTTTATAATAGGCTTTCTTTTTTTTATTCTTTTTGTTGCGGGGGGGGGGCGGGTACTGGGGATTGAACTCAGGGGTACTCGACCACATCTGAGCCACAACTCCAGCCCTATTTTGTATTTTGTTTAGAGACAGGGTCTCACTGAGTTGCTTAGTGCCTCGCCGCTGGTAAGGCTGGCTTTGAACTCACGATTCTCCTATCTCAGTCTCCCAAAGTGGTGGGATTACAGGCGTGCGCCACCGCGCCTGGCCCTTATAATAAATAGCCTTTCTAACTCTCGGGTAAGATAGTATCATTGTAGATTTCATTTGCATTTTGCTGGTGGCCAATAAAATTGAGCATTTTTTCACCTATTTGTTGTCCATTTGTATTTCTTCTTTTGAGAAGTGTCCATTTGGATCATTTCCCTATTTTTTAATTGGATTGCTTGGGGATTTTGTTAGCTTTTTGAAGCTCCTTATATATTTTGGATATTAGCCATGTGTCAGATGAATAGCTGACAAATATTTTTCTCCCCTTCTGTAGGTTGTTTCTTCACTTCTTTCTTTCATTGTACAGAAGCTTTTTAGTTTGCTATAATCCCATTTGTCAATTTTTTCTTTCATTTCCCATGCTTTGGGGGTCCTAGCCAGAAAATCATTGCCTATGCCAGTGTCTTGAAGTGTTTACACTTCCAGTAGTTTCAGGTCCTATATTTAGATCTTTGATCCATCTTGAGTTTATTTTTGTGTAGGGTGGGAGATAGGGTTCAAGTTTCAGTCTTCTGCATGTGGATATTCAGTTTTCCTAGCACTGTTCATTGAAGAGGCCCCGTGGTGCCTAGTTCTTTTGATTTCTTTGATGACCCATTGTTTATTCAAAAATGAGTTGTTTAGTCTCCATGCATTTATATAAAATTTCTAAAATTTTTCTTGACATGTAGCTTCATTGCTTTATTATCTACTCTCATTCCATTGTTATCAGAAATGATGCAGAATATGATTTCAATTTTTTTGAATTTTAAAAGATTTGTGTCCTAATATGTTTTATTTTTTTAAAATTATTTATTCTACTTAGGTATGCATGATTGCAGAATGCTTTTTTTTTTTTTTTTTTTGTATCAGGGATTGAACTCAAAGGTACTCAACCTCTGAGCCACATCCCCAGCCCTATTTTGTGTTTTATGTAGAGACAGGGTCTCACTGAGTTGCAGAGGCTGGCTTTGAACTCGCGATTCTCCTGTCTCAGCCTCCCAAAGTGCTGGGATTACAAGCGTCAGCCACCACGCCCAGCTCAATGCATTTTGATTCATTGTACACAGATCGAGCACAACTATTCATTTCTCTGGTTGTATGTGAAATAGAATCACATCATATATGCAGTCATACATGAAGCTAGGGCAGTGATGTCTATTTCATTTCACCATCTTTACTGCCCCCATGTTCCCTCTCTCCCCTTTGACAAAAGTTCCTCCATTCTTCCTGTGTCCTTTCTCTCATGGATCAGCAGCCACTTACCAGAGAGAACATTTGGCATTTGGTTTTTTGGGATTGGCTTACTTAGCTTAGCATGATATTCTCCAACTCCATCCATTTACCTGCAAATGCCATAATTTTATTCTCCTTTATTGCTGAGTAATATTCCATTATGTGTACATACCACAGTTTCTTTATCCATTCATCTATTGAAGGGCATCTAGATTGGTTCCACAGTTTAGCTATTGTGAATTGAGCTGCTATAAACACTGAAGTGGCTGCATCACTGTAGTACGCTATTTTTAAGTCCTTTGCGTATAGACCAAGGAGTGGGATAGCTGGGTCAAATGTTGGTTTCATTCCAAGTTTTCTAAGGAATCTCCAGATTGATTGTACCAATTTGCAGTACCATCAGCAATGTATGAGTGTTGCATGCACTCATGGAAAGAATGCTTTTTTGCACAGGTTGGATGGACTGTTTTGTAAATGTTGTTTTTTCTCTTTTTTTTTGGCTGGAAATTGAACCCAGGGGTGCTTAACCACTGAGCCACATCTCCAGTCCTTTTTCCTCCCACCCTCCCTTTCTTTCTTCCTTCCTTTTTTTTTTTTTTTTCTTTCTTTTTCAGTCTAAATGATTTGTCCATTGATGGAAGTATGGTGTGTTAAAGGTCCCCCATTATTATTGTTTTGGAACACATTTCTCCCTTTTTGTCTAATAGTATTTTATAAAATTGAGTGCTCTGACATTAAATGCATATAGATTTACAGTCATCTCTATTATTGAATTGTTCCTTTGACCATTTTAAAAGTAACCTTCTTTGTCCCTTCTTACAAATTTTGTCTAAAGTCTATTTTGTAGTGATCATGCTACTTAGTATTTGCTTATTCCTTAACAATTACTGAAGCCATACAAAACCCTAGCTGGAGCCAGGCGCAGTGGCTCACACCTGTAATCCCAGCATTTTGGGAGGCTGAGGCAGGAGAATCGTGAGTTCAAAGCCAGCCTCAGCAACAGTGAGGTGCTAAGCAACTCAGTGAAACCCTGTCTCTACATAAAACACAAAATAGGGCTGAGGAGGTGGCTTAGTGGTTGAGTGCCCCTGAGTTCAATCTCCAGTACCAAAAAAACCACAAAACCGTAGGTGGGTAAAGGCATATATATATCATGTCTTCATAGACTTAAGAGTACCTGAGAAGGTAGACACCTCATTGCACAAATGCTGTTAGTTTGATAAGGAGATTTGTAGGTAATGCAACAGGTAAAATGTACTCTTAGGAGAGGACATGGTGGGACAGGGCAAGGAAAAGACATAGGAAGAGAGGTGTTTGAACAGAACTTTGAAGGATGACTAACACTTATCTAGATTTGGGTGACGCAGGGAAAATATTCTTGGGATGAGAGGAAAAACTAGAATGAAAGAGTGCATTTGAAATGTAAGGGTAGCTGAAGGGCAAGGGGAAAATCTGGTATAGGAATGAGACTGCTGCATGCCAATTGCAGACACAATCATAGATGGCATCCTGAACCTTGGTCTTTATCCTAGAAATAATAGGAAGCCATTGACAGAAATATGAAAGTATTTGTTAAGAGTAAAATTGAGAAGCTAAAGTGTGTAAACTCGGTGGCATACAGGAGGCCTTGGGTTTTGCTTGCCAGCGCCACAAAAATAGAGTATAAGTGGGAAAAGAAAAAAACGTAGAAATTTTTGCTTGTTAGACTTAACATATAGGCCATTTGTTTAGAAACTGATTGAATCTTAGGGTGCTGAAAATGCATTGTGAGGAAATATGAACAGTGGTAGACAAACCATATTACAATATTAATGTAATTTTAGGATACTGTGAAAGAATCACAAATTAGAGAAAATCCTGAAGTGTTTTACCAAATCAAAAACCCAAAGACTGAAGGATATGACTGAAGAAGTAAGCTATCTTAAAATATTTGAGAGAGGGCCGGGATTGTGGCTCAGTGGCAGAGCGCTGGCCTCGCATGTGTGAGGCCCTGGGTTCAATCCTTAGCACCACATACAAAGCAATAAAATAAAGACATTGTGTCCATCTACAACTAAAAATATATTTTAAAAAAAATATTTGAGAGAACTTAGGTGAAAGTTACAAAATGGCAGATTAGAGTACAATGTAAAAGAAAAACTTTGCTGGTGGTGCAAAGCGCACATGCACACACCCCTGCCTGTAATCTCAGCAGCTCAGGAGGAAGTGCCCTTGGGTTCAAGCAGAGTACCGAAAGACAAAAAGAGAGAACTTCGTGGTTATTTGAACACCAAAGAGGAGGATTGTCTTCCTGAGAGTTAACAAGTATCTTACTACCATAAGTACAACAGAAGCTGAAAGGCATTCGTTATTTACGCCATAGAAGAAATTCCAGATTTAAGTGGGATAGTGAACCAGATGTGCTACATGTAAGTCTTTTAATATTTTACGTTCCATTCATATTTCCTGTACTTATTTCTCAGAGTACCATTTGCCCTGTGTTTTCTAGAAGACAGTATGATGTAGAAGAATTAAGTTGCCAATCAGGTTTGGAAAAATGTACCAGTGAACCTTTTGAACTATAATACAGCATAAATTTATTTTTTATATTTTGAAGTGCTCCAAGGTTCTTCCTTATCAGCTCTTTTTCTCATTGAATGATAAATTGGTAGGTTGTGCCTTTTTAATTCTCAAATTAGTGATTTGTGTATTTAAGGTAATTCTTTTTACTAGGTACAGTGACAGCTATTTAGTTTTGTTAAAATCTAGTAAGAACTGTAACCATGGTCACATGAATAAATAATGTTTATTTCAGCAGCCTGTTTACTGCAAATGCTGAGAACTTAAGCAATTATATTGAAAAAGATATCAAAGTAGTTATTACTAAGTGGCCTCAGTTTGTTATGTTGACTTAAGCAATATATTCAAGTATCAAGATAGCCTATTGCATTCTAATAAAATATACCCTAAATGTTCAGTAACAAAAACAGCTAACAGTTTATACATATAATTTCCAAAATTCTCAGAATTTATCCTGTTTTTAAATGGATTTTGCCTCTGAAGGAAACAAGCAACTTTATGCTGGAATGACCTACTTGAGATTAGCAAAAAAAAAATAATAAAAGGAAAGAGGAAGTAAAGAACAGAGTCTTTTTTATTTATTTATTTATTTGTTCTATTTAGCCTTACATGATAACAGAGTGCAATTTGATTCATTGTACATAGATAGAGGATAACATATCAATTCTCTAGTTGTAAGTTGTATAGCATTTCATCTTCATTTTGAAAGATATCTTTGCTGGTTATAGAATTCTTGGTTACCAGATTTTTGTTTGTTTGTATGGTTCTGGGAACCAAACCCAGGGCCTAACTCATACTAAGCAAATCCTCTACCACTGAGCTATATCCCTTGCCCTGGTTGCCACGTTTTTCACTTTCAGCACTTTGGATGTTTTCCTATTACTTTCTGGATTCCATTGTTTCTGATGAGACATAAGGTGTCAATCTTAATTAAGCCTCCCATATAAGTGCTGTGTTGGTTTTCTCTTACAAATTTCATGATTTCTTCTTGTCTTTAACCTTCAGCATTAAAATATGTATGTCAGTTTATAGATCTCTTCACATATATCTTTGCAGTTATTTAAGCTTCCTGGATGTGTATGTTGTTATTTCTCAATAAATTTGGAAAGCTTTCTGCCATTATGTCTTCAAATAATCTCTCTCCTTTGGTACTCTCAACTCAAGCATTGAATGATCACACTGCTCTTATGTGGATGGGAACTAGGATGCTTTGCTTTCTATTTCCTGTTTGCTTTCTGAGTTTCCTTTGTTGTCTTTTCGACTATTAACTGTCACTACTTAACAATTTTATGAGTTTATTTCATCTGCTTCAATTTGCTTTCTCTACTCAATCTAGAAAACTAATAATTGGTTTTATTAAATTATGTCTGAATTAAGAACAAAATGGCTTTGCTGAAACTCTGAAAGGCCATGCTATGAGCTACAGCCAGGCAGCTTCAACCAAACTCCCCTTACCCTGAGGTAAGTTACTGTCCACCCAGTTAATTGGATTCTGTCCACCAGATCTGGATTCCTAAGATTGGCTGCTAGGAGTCCATTCCTCTGGTGAATGTTACTGGTATTGTCTTCCATATTTCTTTGAAAAAAACAAGGAAACGGTAACATACTCTTCTTTGCAAGTTTTGCCACTGTTGGAACAGTAACTTCTAAATAACTCATCAAAAACCAAGAAACTGACATGGGTCATACCAAGTGGTAGTATGTATCAGTTAAGCTTAGCCCAATTTGATAGCCATCATTGACAGATGGATTTGAAAGTGCTCTTTCTGGATCAAAGACAAAAAGTTGAGCAATTGTAAACACTGAGGAATATGGAAGAGAGTTTAAAGTGACTTCGAATATGAAGTAACTGGGTTCATGAGTGCCAGAAAGAAGCAGAATAGGAATGGTCTAATGTGTGAAGTCTAATAAATGCTTCCAAACAAATACACATAATCAAAAAGGCAACGTAAATACTTAATTCAACTCAAACACCCAGATAAGGAACATTTTGCAATTCATGAGGTACCCTGAGCACAACATTTTTTTTAAAAAATATACTGCATTAATAGCTAATTTGAATGTAAATAAGTAGCATGGAACTCTTTTGACGTGCTGAAAACAGGCTATATTGATGGGAGTATGACTAGGAATTAATCTTGTCTTCATTATTTGAGCCCTTATTTTGGTCACATTTGAACTATTGGGTTTGTTTTTTTTTTTTTTTGTTTTTTTTTTTAATACCTACGGTTGTAGATGTGTGTGGGTATGTATGTGCGCATGTAGACTGGCTCAAAGTAATAAAAAGATTGTGGATGTAGTAGCTCAGTGGTAGAGTGCCTTGGGTTCAATCCCCAGTACTGCCAAAATAAATAAATAAAAACATAAACCCAACAATAGCTGTACCAGGGTTTTCCAGGAATCATATATTCAAAGTCTCACTGCAGAAGACAGGAGTAGTAGTATTGTGTGCTGTCCCTTTTAAGCCTAACAGTTCCAGGTAGTTCTCTAAACAGTGCCCTGCAGAATTGTTGAAAGATCCCCAGAGATGCAAGCCCTTCCCATATGGATCTGGCCTCCAAGAAGCTAACTGTCTCAGAAGGACAGAACATTACCATGACCTCCTTTCTTGTTGATTTCTTTATCCCTCCCTGAGTAACTGAAAAATCCCTAACAATTGAATTCATTAGAAAGAAAATGTTCCAAAAAGGTAACACTTCTTTTTGTAAGTCAGTAGGATGGCCTCATCATTCGAAGTTGTGACATTATATTTCCCTTGTGTTTCTTTATGATATTTGAGAAGAAAGTAGCAAAATTAAAAGTACCAGGGTACAGAGGGTAGCTTTGAAATTTTAGGTATTAGCCTATGAGCTAGTTTCATCATCAAAGGTGAATAATTATAATATCCTTTCTGTTGACCTTGGAGGTTTTTTATGAAGATTAAATAATAATCCTAAATGGGAATACTTTGAGCGTTCTAAAAGAGTGTAAAAATAAATAAGGGGTTATTCATGTCATAGGTGGATATGTTATCTATCAATGAAGAGTGTTAGGCCATGAATCTACTTTAGATCATTTTTAGGGAGTTTTTATTGATAATGTGTCAGTTTGCCAATGAATGTTCAGAGAACACTGAATCTGTGAACTCTTGTGATGAAAGTTGTCCCATTTCTTACTTTGGTGATATTATATATATATAAAAATCAGAAAAGCCATCTTGTCTGTAGTGTCTTTAAATGGTTCAAGAAACTGGTGCAGCTAGATGAACTCCAGCAAATAAAAGCAAATGTGCCTTTTGTTCTGTTCAGTCCTACCCTGCTCTCATGATGCTTCTCCAAATGTGTCCTCTTTTTCCCCAAACATGCTTTTGGTCTTGTGGGTTAAACTAGATAGGCTAGAGGCAAGACAAATAACATTAGAGCAACTGAAATGAAAACCCCTTGGTTTTGGAAGATTTAACCTATGGTGGCAAATCCTTACTGTTCACTTTTCCTTTAAAAAAAATTCTGGGCCAGGCACAGTAGCACAATCCTATAATACTGGCAGTTCAGGAGCCCAAAACAGGAGGATCGCAAATTCAAGGTCAGCCTCAGTAACTTCACTAGAGTGCACTGGGTTCAAACCCAAATACTAGGAGGGAAAAAAAAAAAAAAGTCCTGAATGTGTTTTCTATCACAGTGCTTCTCTGCTGACATAATAATCAAATTTAACTTGTTAGAGGTTTGATATGTAAAAACAATAAATTACTAGCCTGCTAATAAATAATATTTAAACTCTTTTAAGGAAGATCTAATAATCTTTTTTTGCCAAAATATTAGTCTTTTCTTTGTAATGACAAAAATATGTCTTAAACACTATACCTTAATTAAATTCTTTTGTCATTTGTTTTTTCATTCTGTTGTGGTAGGAGCAAGATTGCTGTTTTGCATTAACCAAGAATCAGTGGACTCGTATGGGAGAATTTATTAAAAACAGCAATTCAACTCATAAGGAATTATCTCTTTAAAACAATTGTGTGTTTGGGAGGCTGAGACAGGAGAATCACAAGTTCAAAGCCAGCCTCAGCAATGGTGAGGCACTGAGCAACTCAGGGAGACCCTGTCTTTAAATAAAACACAAAATAGGGCTGGGGATGTGGCTCAGTGGTCTGGTACCCCTGAGTTCAATCCCTGGTACAAAAACAAACAGAACAGTTGTCTGGACAGTTATCATTGATTTAGCTACCCTGAAATGCAAGTTAATAAATATAAAAATCCACTTCTGAGTCCTGGAGCTCTCCCAATACTTCTGAGATGGTTTTATTAAAGCTCATCTTACCAGGCCTTGGAGAAAGAGGAAGGGGAAGCACCTCAATTTAAACTACTTCTCAGAGAAGTAGTCCTTTTATTACATATTGTGATACAGAATATATACAAGTGAGTAAATTTTGTTTGACTTAATTTTATCTGTACATGCTTTGTTTCTGATTCTAGCAATTGATATTTTTTTAATTTTTTTTTTAAATTGTAGATGGGCACAATATCTTTTTTAGTTTTTATTTTTATGTGGTGCTGAGAATCAAACCCAGTGCTTCACGTGTGCAAGCAACTGCTCTACCACTTAGCTACAGCCCCAGCTGGGTTTTTTTTGTTTTTTGTTTTTTTTTTGGTACCAGAGATCAAACTCAGGGGCACTCGACCACTGAGCCACATCCTCAGCCCTATTTTGTGTTTATTTAGAGACAGGGTCTCACTAAGTTGTTTAGCGCCTCACCATTGCTGAGGCTGGTTTTGAACTCGCGATTCTCCTGTCTCAGCCTTCCAAAGTGCTGGGATTACAGGCGTGTGCCACTGCACCCGGCTCCTGTTTTGTTTTAATAAGATTCTAAAATACTATTTTACCTTGGATAGTTCTGAAAAAGAGGTCCTACTCCCAGCTCTGCCCTACCAAAAAAGCTATACAAATTACCAAAGTAAGGATGATCGTAACTTAAAATAACCAACTTCTATTAAAAAATTCTCAAATTCATGAGCAATCCTCATGGAGGAGATAAAATCTATACATCCTAAAGAGTGTTCAATACAAATGACCAAGTTCATTTTTAGTTTAGCCTTTCCATTTTCTCAATGGTGCTTACATCAAAGGACTATTTGATACACTATACACCTCTGTGGGTTGGTAGTGGCTAAGCATGACAGCTTTGCAGTTGTACTCAATCTGCATGGACCTCAGCAGAGTTACAAAATTAAGCACAATGCTCTCATTGCATTATCCAAAATATCTAACACCTTCCCACCACGGTTTCTGAGAATTCCTGAGGAATTCTGTTCTCTAGTGACTGCCCCCAACTGTCCTTGTTTCTACAGAATTAATTGTTATGAATTGTCTTTTCTTTTCCATGTACAATGGTTCATTTTGTATTTTGTTGAACCAGAGATAGAATACAGCCTTTTTCCTTGGTTTACATACACACACACTCACACACTCTCCCATGAAGTGTTTGTACATGTCAGATTTATTGAAAGTTTGGAGTGAGGGAATTTATACTTGGGAGTCACAAAATATATGAATATTAAATATTTCTCTTTGTAAAAAGCCTTTTAGCCATTTCCTGCCATATTCTTCAGCCTCTATTCTTGAACTATGCTCCCAAATTTTTGATCCTATCTACCTAGATGACATTTTAGCATTTCTTTACTTCCTTTTCCCCAGTAAGTTTGTATCCCAAGTTCTTGCTTTCTACCCTCAAGCAGTGCCTTGTGGTATTTTTCTAAAAACAATTTTCTAACATAGTAGGCAGGGAAGTGTAGCCCTCTGTCTCTGGTGCTAGAGCAGAATCTACTGACAGCCTCCAGCTGGTCAGCTGTCACCTCCACAGGGGCATTCACACTGAGACTGTGTTCCCCAGGCTGCTCCCAATAGGTGACTAGACTACACAGTGAGGCTGCTAGAGTGGGCCATTCTTGACTTAAGACTTCTCTACAGAAACTCCATGGGTACTTGGCTTAGGGACGCTCCATTGACCTTGACCTGGCCAGGCTCTCAGAATGGTGCTACGGTCCAAGGCCCGTACTAGAGATTATTCCTTCCTGGTCCCCTTTGATAGAAGTCAGAATCTCATCACAATCTGAAGGCTGTCCTTGCTTACTCTGCCCTCCTCATTCATCTTTCACATCTTCCCACCCACTACTAAAGCTATTGCATATGTAATCTGATCTGCTTTTTGGAAGATATGAACTAAAACACTTCCTAAGAAGAATCATAATCTTTAAGATCATTCTTATTAGATGGGCATGGTGGTGCTTGCCTGTAATACCAACTACTCGTGAGACTAAGGCAGGAGGATTGCAAGTGGGAGGCCAGCATTAGATACTTAGTGAAGCCCTGTCTCAATTTTTTTTAAAAAGGGCTGGGGATGTAGCTGAGTGGTAGGGCACCCCTAGGTTCAATCCCCAGTAAACCACGCCCCCCACACACACAGACCAAAAAAAAAAGGCATTTTTTTCTGTCTTGTCACACAGGGTAGAAAAATATCTTTATGATATCAAATATCTTTATGATATTTGGAAAATGTGAATTATATCTATTTGTAGTTAATATGCTTTCTCCATAGCAATCAGGTTAAATTTGGTCTGAGGACCAAGCACCAAAGTCAAAGAGCTAATCTTAAGAACTTACTCCTCTTCCTAAATTAAAGAAAAATGATGAGGTCCTAATCCTCAGTCTAGAATTGCCTCAGGAATCACTAGTCCATTGAAAAGCCAGTGGTCATACAAGTATTCACACTACTGGTGTCATGTTCTAGAGACTAGAACACTTATCACCTGGTTCATAAAGACATCTCTGCAGTTCTTCCCATAAACAACCAATAAACTCAACCTTAAGAAACTTACAAGTCTGCAACTCTGCACCCAGTTTTTATAAAATGGGATTATTCCCCACTTCTACCCTTCTTAATGTACCCCCTTAATTTTTTTCCACTTCTATTCTTCATAATGAAGCATTCAAACTAAAAAATTATATGGTTACCCTTAGGGAAAAGATCATCTATGACACAAAAGCTTGATTATCCCTCTGGGCCAGAGTGATGATAAGTAACTGAAATCTAAGGCTGAAAAAACAAGACAGCTAATTTTATGGTAGGTTTTTGTGCTGTTAAATTATCAACAAATCAGCTGACTACACACAATCTCATTTTTGCATCTCCTTAATGGCAAACAGTTGAACAAAGCACATCTGGTGGTATCAGTGTTGAGCTCTAGGAAAATCCTGGTAGTACAAACCCCTTTTTTAGCAACCACTTAATAGGAGTTTTTTTTGTTTTTTTTGTTTTAATTTTTTTTTTTTTTTAGTTGTAGATGGACACAATGTCTTTATTTTATTGCTTTGTATGTGGTGCTGAGGATCAAACCCAGGGCCTCACACATGCGAGGCAAGCACTCTACCGCTGAGCTACAGTCCCAGCCCCTTGATAGGGGTTTATTCTTGGTATTTCTACCATACTTTGGCTGAGGTAGAATTGACTGCAGAGACTATTACACCTCCAATACTTTGGAGATTAAGCATTCTCAACTTCACAGAAGAGATGGCAATTCACAGTGTTCACTTACTGGTACAAGACCATGCAGTCCATGTTAATGCAAAAAAAGTAAATCACTTGGCTCAAAGGTACAGGAATGTACAAAAGACCAGGAATTTCACATAGAATTGATTTTGTTACTATTACACTCTGAGTAAGCTTAGACATTTCTAAGTCTTTTTAAATTTTGCAATCTAACACACACCTTCTTGAGGTATTTAGAAGATAAAGTGAAAAATGTGATTGTGGAGGTACATATTTAATAATCAGATCTTGGAGTTGATGCCCTGATAAGTAGCATTTGATTATTTCCATGGTATAAATATTCCTCCCATGGCTAATTTCAAGCTACCAATGGTTTAGCAGCTAGCTGGCAAAATTCCTGACAGTTTAACAATTGCCTCTCACATAATCCCTTGAGGCACCTGAGCCAGCTCCTGCACACTGTTGAATGTATAACGTTTGGCATACATCAGGTACTCAATAAATGTTATTGCCTTCATGAGCCCCTTCAAACAAGCTATATAACTGTTGCTTGATAAACACTATTTTAGTTCCTCAAGATATAAGAATCGTCATTGTATTTATCTGTAAATAAAGTTACCTCTCAGGTATGCCTTCATAACATTTCACAATTGTTGAGGGCGTATTTGGGATTCTCTTCCTAAAAAACACAGGATATGCAAAGTACAAGGACTTTTGTAGGACCCTTGTGGCTTCCCAGAAAGGTGGACATTCTCCAAAGTTGCTGAAACTGAGGCACTTGTTGAGACCATAAAGCAGGAAAAAAAGGTGACTTTATGAACAATTGAATGCCAGGCATATGCTCTGGTTTATAATTTAGCTTGATTTTACACAGCAACTCAGGCACGAGAAGTCCCACACTTTACTCTTTTTAATGATTCCTCTGAACAATTCTAGAAAGGTCAGCTGTCCTATTTATTTATTCGCACTAAATTCCAAGATACCCTATCAACTTCCATTTCAAACCCAAAAGGAGAAACGTACAGAATTATTCTCCCTTTGTGAACTCAAACTGTAAAACTGGATAATATGTAAGAAACAACTGTGTCCCATTATAGTATGTTCAAGATTTTGATCCCGAGAGAAGAAAAACAATTGAAATGAGCCTCACAATTGTGGTGGGTTTCTTCCTAGAGGTAGGGTTGCTAGATAAAATGCAGGGCATTTAGTTAAAATCTCAGATATACAAGAAATTTCAGATCACACACACACAAAATTTTTAGTTGAAGTATTTAAAATTTTCTATTTTTATTTTCTAAATCTGGCAACCCTATTTAGAGGCAATTTTCAGGCTCTGACACAGGGAAAGGAAATCCAAATAGAGTGCACTAATTTCAGTAGGGTGAGACAAATACTAGTTTGGTGAGGCTGAAGTGACTAGGGGTTTGTATTGCCAAATACTAGAAGGGAGCGCGCTATGACACAGGAAGGAGCCCTAAAAATTTCACTAGGACCTTCTTGATTTCTTGACTGTATTTCTTGACTGACACACTATTATGTGTTTGTATGGAGTGAAACTCCACAAGACCAAGGCCAGTAGGCAAATAAAAATGGCCAAAGAGTTCACACAGAACTCAGGGACATCTGAATTCCATTGGTCTAAGCCACAAAGTGATCTTTGAACATTTAGAGCTATCAAAGGATCTAAGAGTTTATACCCTAGTAATAGGACTGTATTGCTGTTAAAATAAAGGTAACATGAGACCCAATGTAACAAAGCTTTAAAACAAGCCTCAGGCTAGGTGTAGCTCAAGGGTAGAGCACTTGCCTCACACCTTGAGGCCCTGGACTTGATGCCCAGTACCTTGAAAAATTGAAACAAGCCTCAAAAGAGTGTGATCTTTGTAACTTAACTGCCTACCTAAAGAAATTAACATTTTTTTAAAACTGGGGATTGAACCTAGCAGTGCTCTACCACTGAGCTGTGCTATATCCCCAGCCCTTTGTATGTTTTTTTTTTTTTATTTTATTTTGAGACAAGACCTTGGTAAGTTGCCCAGGCTGGCCTCGAACTTGTAATTATTCCGTCTCAGCCTCCGAAGTCACTGGGTTTAAAGGTGTGTGGTGTACACCACATCTGGCTTAACTTTTTTTTCTTTTTAAAGAACAACAAAATGTCAACACAAAGTAACATTGTAATGTTCAGCATCTAATTAAAAACATTACTAAGCATACAAAAAAGTACCAAATTCTGACTATTAACTAGGAGAAAAGCCATAGAAACAGTGCCAAATGTGACAGAAATGAAGGAATCAGCTTATGAGACTGAAAACAGTTATTTTTAAGAATGCGCAAAGATTTAAAAGAAAACAAAATGGGAAGAAGATTGAAAGTATAAAACAAGTTGGATAAATCATTTGCCTTCCTAATATCTCTTCACTGTAGGTTAATATTGTGTATCATGAACACAGGTCAAACAGCATATGCAGGCAAGAAAAAAAATGTCTTGACTCCTCATTTCCCATGAGACATCAGGGAAAAAGTAGAGGCAATCAGAGGAGATTGAATTCTCCTAAAGAGTTTATTCTCACATTCTGTACGAAAGTAGTCCATTTTTAGGCTGGTGAAATAGTACACATCTGTAATCCCAGAGATTTGGGAGGCTGAGGCAGGAGGACACAAGTTCCAGGCCAGCCTTGGCAATTTAGGACAACTCTGTCTGAAAACAAAGAGTTAAGGATGTAGATCAATGGATAAAGCACCCCTGTGTTCAATCCCCCATACCAAAAAATAAAGATCATAGTCAATTCTTCACTGTAAATCATTCTAGAAAATATAAATCTGAAATAGAAGCTTTTGCCCTAATCTACTCCATATTAGAGATAGAGACAGGGAGCTGCAGAGAACCTCATGTCATGATCACAGAGGAGTTAAGGAGGAACGGGATATACAATAATAGAATGCAGTGGATTTTTAACCTTTTTATATAATTTTGCAGTGCTGGGAATCATAACAAGTCTTCACATATACTAAACAAGTGCTCTACTCCTGAGCTACAGCCTCAGCCTCTGCAGATAGGCTTTTAACTATTTTATTTCCATATTATGCACACAGGTACTGATTTGTATTTGGATTAGTCAACTACTTTACCTGTATGTTAAGAAAAGATTGGTGCTTTTTAATAAAAATTTAAAAGGAAAAGGTTTTGCTGCTAAAGAAATGTATTCATGAAGTTTTGGTTTAGGTTCTATGTTATTCTCCGTAACTGTTTTCTCTTCTTCCCACATATGAAAAAAAAAATGTGTTTTATCTTTGGCATTTTGATTTTATCCTTCATCTTTTCCTTTCTTCCTCTTCTCCATTCTCCCCTCTTTTGAATCCCATTCAAAATTTACTGTGCTCAGTCAGCATTAGATAATTTTACCAAGCTGTTTTATCATTACATTGGAAAATAAAAATAAACACTAACCACCAAATAACCCATGCTTACTATCTCATGGTGAAAATGAAATCTCTGGTATCAGGAAGTAACTGATTTGTTAGTCCACTGTGAAGTTAAACAGGATCCAATCTGCTCAGACACAGCTGTGTTGGATGAGATTGGCTAGTCAGATTGTTTATTTACATTAACTGCATTTTGTCTCCACCCCAAGCATGTTCTAAGAAGCATGTGCAGCCACAATGCCATGAGAATTCATTTTCTTCTATTGCCAAACTTCAATTCAGTTGGCAAGTACAGTAATAGGGCATGCAAGGACGGTGCCTTTTCACGATCATGGCCAATATTAATTACATCATTTGAAATTCAAACACAATTAGCCATGCCCACGCCTTAGCATTTTAAAACGCCACTTCAGAGAACCAAGAGACTGAAGAAGACCACAAAATAAAGTCCAGTTCAAATCGAGCTGTTTGCCATGACCTTATCAGATTCAGGTCAGAGTGTCTTGGAAAGGACTAAAGGCTGTCCCAGATTGTGTCTCGTGAACAAAATGAGAAAACCACGGACTGAACATACTGGAGGATTACAGCCTGTTCTCCAAATTCCTGTCATCGAATGTGGGGGTGGGGCGGGGGAGAAATACTAAATGGCAAAGCCCATTTGTTTGGGGGAAAAGTGTGGAGAGAAGGGAAATAATGAAGAAATAGACAACACTAGAGGGGATGATGTTTTTATTTGTTTATTTTGCTTGGGAGACAGGAAGTTGCCAGATTAATATATTGCTCAGACCATTTCTAACTGAGCTTTATGACTGGCTGGGAGAGAGGGATAAGGAAAAGAGGTATCTTCCCAGAAGATTGTGTAGCATATGTACAAAGAGGACTCAGATTTTAACTGCTCATCAGGCTTTTGGTTGAAAGTATTTAGGAATATTCTGGATACTATTCTGAACTGAGGATCACATAATGACTAGTTGATTTCTGTGGTTTAAGAGGGAGGTGGAATTTAAGAACAGTGTCCAAAGGCTCAAACACTCAAAGCTCTGATTATTGAGAGTATTAGAGTAAAACAGACAATAGACTAAGTATACAGAAATACAACAAATGGCATGTCCATGTTCCTCTCAAAGTTTCAGTCTTCCCTAAAGCAGGGACCATTCTTGTATTTGGCACATAGTAGAGACAAAAATGTTAAAATGAGGGGGATATAGTCATGAAGCACAATTTTTAAAGCTATTAAACATTGAAGAAGACAGTTTTGGGAAAAGAGTGCTTACTTTGGAACACAGTATTCTCATTTATAATCTTTCATTCAATAAAAGATTTTAGTTTGGTTAAAATAATGTCAGCACTCAGGAGATGAGGTAGGAGAATTACAAGTTTGAGGACAGACTGGGCAACTTGGTGAAGCCCCATCTCAAAATAAAAAATAAAAAGGACTGGGGATGTAACTCAGTATTAGAGTGCCCTCATATCTATCTCTAATACCAGAAAAAAATAAAGTTAGGTGATATTTCTCCCCCCAAATTAATAGCTATGACCTCAAAATGAGATGGAGTTTGTGCACTTTGAGATCAAAGTGGAAAGGATAATCAGACTGGTATCATTTGTTGATTGCTCCAGGTGGTAGAAACCCAGCACAAACCTTTATCTTTCTGCATCTCTTTGTTCTTCTCAATAAAGAGAAGATTAGTGCCTTCTTGTTGAGTTGCTATGAGGACTTAAGCAGGTAATGTTGGAAAAAAGGTGTGTATAAACTTAGGGACTGGGGATGTAACTCACTAGTGGAACTCTTGCCTAGTATTTTCAAGGTCCTGGGTTTGATCCTCAGCAGTGCAAAAAGTAAATGAATAAAAATGAACAAGATGTTAATAAAGAAGAGAGCATTTTTTGTGTCATTTTTTATGAAAAAATTAGCTACATTCTTTGCTATAGATATTGAAAAATATTCAAACAATGAGAACTCTCATCCCTTTAGGTCATTTGATTCTAGAAACTGAAAAGGAATTGATCTCATTTTCAGATGGAATTAATGATATATGTGGTGGTTGTATTTAATTGAAAACAATAATTTTGAATATAATTTTCATTAGGATGTTCAATTTAAACAACTTTAAATATTATATGCATTGCATAAATAACATTGAAGTTAGCCAGGTGTGGTGCTGTATGTCTATAATCATAGATACTTGGGAGGCCAAGGCAGGAGGATTATAAGTTTGAGGCTAGCCTCAGTAATTTAGCAAGACCCTGTCTCAAAAAAATAAAAAGAAGCCGGGTGTGGTGGCACATGCCTATCATCCTAGCACTTTGGGAGGCTGAAACAGAAGAATCGTGAGTTCAAAGCCAGCCTCAGCAATGGCGAGGCGCTAAGGAACTCAGTGAGACCCTGTCTCTACATAAAACAAAAATAAGGCTGGGGATGTGGCTCAGTGGTTGAGTAGAGTACCCCTGAGTCCAATCTCCGGTACATACATACATACATACATACATACATAAAAGAGCTGGGTATAGCTCAGTATTAGAGAGTCCCTGGGCTCAATTCCCAGTACCACAGGGATGGGGGGACATTTAACTTATTTTTAAACACCTACATCTTAATTTTGCCACCTAAAAACTTAAATACCAGAAAATATGCATGAAAGTTATAAAAAGTTATGAAAACCAAAATTATTCCTTAAAATTCATCTCAGACAACTTCACAGATACACTGATTGAATGAATTATATTACCATGCATTTGCTTAGTATATGTGTGTCAGCTATATATCACTGTGACAAAATACCTGAGATGGTCTACACAGCTAGGCAACAGCATAAGCCTAGGCTGCCCACTTGGCCTTGGCTATTGTGATGTGAGTGGGTCACATTTCTTTCTGTGGTATTTGGCTAAAGTAGAGCAATTATGTCTAAAAATGATCCGTTTTGCTAGGCCATCCCTTTCCTTGTGCTGTAGCTAGGAAGAGTGGACTTTTCTAAGGGCTTTTTTTGTTTGTACCTGTTAGATTTTCAGACCGGACTACCTGCTTCTCTACAACCAGTCTGAGCTATATGAAGCAAGAAGAAAAGCCATGTTGCCTGTCATTCCTTGAGCCCTAAGATTCCTCCTCAAGCCCATCTTTTCTCTATCTTTGTTTTGTATATGGTATAAAAAATATAGAAGCTGTACTTAGCAGGAGAAATAGGATGATGTGTCTCTATTCATTTTATCCTGGAACTAGAGACTCAGTGTCAGATTCCTGTGGTTTTGCTGTCACTGCACCATAAACTTCTAAAAGTAGTTTTATGACATTAAAACCCATATACTTTTTTTTCCTGGGATTTGGGATCAAACCCAGAGGCACTTTACCGTTGAACTACATCTCTAGCCCTTTTTATTTTTTATTTTTAAATTTTTATTTATTTATTGGTATCAGGGATTAAACTCAGGGGCACTCGACCACTGAGCCACATCCCCAACCCTATTTTGTGTTTTTAGAGACAGGGTCTCACTGAGTTGCTTAGCGCCTTGCTGTTGCTAAGGCTGGCTTTGAACTCGCGATTCTCCTGTCTCAGCCTCCCAAAGTGCAGGGATTACAGGCGTGCGCCACCGTGCCCGGCTTATTTTTTATTTTGAGACAGGGTCTCACTAAGTTGCTTAGAGCCTTGCTAAATTGCTGAGTCTGGTCTCAAACTTGTGATGCTCCTGCCTCAGCCTCCAAGTCTCTGAGATTACAATGTGTACCACCATACCTGGCAAAGCCCATGTAATTTTTATTGCTAATACCCACCACCCCTAAGTTTTGGTCCATGTAGGTGGGGTGGGTACTGTAGAGGTTTTAAGTCCACACCCAACACAACACAGTTCTCTCCCCTTTCAATGTCAGTGCAGCAGGTAGAAAATTAGTCATTTCTGGTGCTAGAAATCTAAATATCCCAGGTGTTGGGTTGTTTATGTCTGGCTCTGGAAGGGGGGCCCCACCAGTGTGCTGCTTCCAGAATCATGCCCAATAAGGCAAGATTTCAATTCTCTATCATAAAGGTTCTACCTACTTTCATGGCACTTTTAAGCTTAATTGACACTTTATACCTTGAAAACAAACTCTATGTTGTGGTAAGAGAAGGAGCAAATCCCTTCTACATTTTTCAGATATACTCTCTAACAACCAATGCAAATGCTTTAAGCCTTGAAATCTTTTCTGCTGGCACAGACTTCAAATAGAAGCCAAGGCTACCACTTAAGGGAGTGCAGTTTGTGCACTGCACAAAGGCACTCAGCTAATGGGACAAAAGAAAGCTAAGATCCAGCCAAGCTCTGCCTGCCAAATCATGTACCCATGGAGCTGCATCACCCAGGGGTGCCTTTTCCAAGTTTACACAAAGCCTCCCTATAAGCGATCAGCTGGGCCCTAAACCCAACAATAGCAGTATTGCAGTGTCTCCAAAGAAACATTCTCTTGTATTCCATAAACTCATTATACTTGAATATTCAATTGGTACTCATACATAATTTATGTCATCACTTCACAATGATTTATTTTCAGATTTTTCAGGCCTATTAAAGTGAGCTCCAAATCATCAGAGGAAGGACACATTGCAAATTTTGGCCACAAAGTAGCTTTTGAAAGGGATTTTCCATTCTCTTTCTGGGACAACACCTTCCATCAGCGAGGATTATTAGTTATCAGAGGTCAGTAGATAACATAGCCTTCCTGATAGGCACAATTTCCTGCTCCTCAGCTGTAAACACATCTATCTGTTACATATCAGTGTCTTCTTCCAAGGCAACTGAACATCCCTGCCATGTGGGAATGTCTATCACTGAATAAGTCTGGATACTGAAGCTTTGAACTGTAGCTAAACAGCTGTGAGAAAAGGTCTTTTCCTTGTCTACTTAGCCAGCTAGTGGCCATTTAATGGATCTCTCCTTTCAAAAAGAGAGCTTTACTATGTTCCTTGGAGCAAAGGAACTTTATAAAATATACCATTGGTCCTAGTCTCACCATAAACTAAGGGTTGGTTTAGGTGTGACAAAATTTGCCCAAAACTTTAGTCAGGCTCCTGGGTTTTCTGCTTGACTGGGCCCAGTCTTGGGCTTCCCATTCTGTCCTTGTAGAATCCAGTGTGAGAAAGAACTCTGCTAAATGGGGTCAGGGCTTGGAGCACATGCTGATAATCCTAGCTACTTGAGAGGCTGAGGCAAGAGGATCACAAGTTCGAGGCAGCCTGGGCAACTTAGCAAGACCCTGCCTCAAAGTAAAAAAGAAAAAGGATGTAGCTCATTGATAGAGTCTTTGTCTAGCTTGTGCTAGGCCCTGGGTTCAATCCTCAGGACTTAAAACAAAAAAAACAAAACAAAACAAAAAAACACTTTGCTAAATCTGTTTAGTGAGAATCTCCCCAACCTTTAGTGTCTGATCACCCTCCATAGTTCATGATCCTGGCCTGCCTGCAACAACAATCCTATCAAGTCAGGCTATGCTTATTTTAGTGTCTCCTCTTGGTATTTTCCATCCTGTTGACCCCCACCTTGCTCCATATCCCACTTGTCCTTGGAGGAGTCAGAATTGAGTCCATTGTTTACCCCTGTCTCATTATCCCTATACCTATCACCGTGGACCCTGTTGAATTTTCTGCCTTACCATCTTTTTTTTTGGTACTGGGGATTGAACTCGGGGTACTTGACCACTGAGCCACATCCCCAGCCCTATTTTGTGTTTTATGTAGAGACAGGGTCTCACTGAGTTGCTTAGTGCCTCTTGTTGTTGAGGCTGGCCTTGAACTCGCAATTCTCTGTCTCAGCCTCCCTAAGTGCTGGGATTACAAGCGTGAGGCACCACACCCGGCTTTCTGCTTTATCATCTTTAACAAATATTTGGATAATGCCTTAAACAGATGTCAATAGTCGGTTCATATCAAGACAAATAACAAGGGAGTACCAAAGCATGCCATGATGTCTTTTTTTTTTTTTTTTTTTTTGGTACCAGGGATTGAACTCAGGGGTACTCAACCACTGAGCCACACCCCTAGCCCTATTTTGTGTTTTATGTAGAGACAGGGTCTCACTGAGTTACTCAGCACCTCGCCATTGCTGAAGCTGGCTTTGAACTCGCTATTCTCCTGTCTCAGTCTTCCAAAGTGCTGGGATTACAAGCGTGAGCCACCGGGCCCAGCTCCATGATGTCTTAATACTCAAAACCAGCCCTTTATTTCCTGGCTTCATCAAAATATCAAACTATAAATAAAAACGATGAGCCGGGTGCAGTGGCGCAAGCCTGTAATCCCAGTACTTTGGAAGGCTGAGACAGGAGAATCGCGAGTTCAAAGCCAGCCTCAGCAACGGCGAGGCGCTAAGCAACTCAGAGAGACCCTGTCTCTACATAAAACACAAAATAGGGCTGGGGATGTGGCTCAGTGGTCGAGTACCCCCGAGTTCAATCTCCGGTACCAAAAAAAAAAACGATGATGATAAACTGGTCAGAATGATAACATCCCTGAACTCGGGGCTGAGAGTGGTAGAGTGCTTGCCTTGCATACATGAGGCACTGGATTCAATCCTCAGCATCACATAAAAATAAATAAAATAAAATAAAGATATTGTGTCTATCTACAACTAAAAAATATATATATATAAAAAAAAAAAAGCCCTGAACCCAGGATGGAGGAGCCCTGAGCTCCATCCTCACTTGCTCAATTTAGCAGATCTCTGAGTATCCCTGTGTCACGGGTCCACGTCTACTGTATGAAGAGTTTTAGCTGCTCCACCTATTCTAATTTTTATGTGTCCCTGAACAGTACACCAAGTACAGCTTGAGGGACTCCTTTGACTTGCTTTTTTTGCCCCCCTTTCAAATGTGTACTTTCATTTTACTAATACATTTAAAACCTTTGATCATATGGAAATTGGTTTTCCATCCTCTAACCTCTCCTTTCTCAAATGTAATAATTTTTAAAAGTAAATAAAAATAGCCATGCCCTTTTTGCAAAACACTATTATGCGAAACAGAGGATTCTTTTTTGAAAATCTACTGTAAAGAAAAAGTCAAGTGTGGAGACCTAAATGTTCATTTAGTATTAGGAACAAGCAGAGTAAATCATTTATATCTTTCCACTGCTAAATAAACATAGGAGGTACATGTATGAATATGTAACAAAATAAATCTCACCATTATGTACAATTTATAATGCACCAATAAAAATATGGGAAAAAATAAAAGCAATTGGAAGCAAATAAAAATAATAAAAATTTAAAGTTACAGGAAAGCTTTGTTTTGGACTAAGCTCCCAAGGCAAGTCCCAATAGACCAGACTCAAAATAAAAAAGAAATTTCTCATACTAAAAGTCATGCTAAAACAAAGTTGTTATCTGACCATCGAAGAAACCAGGAGAAATGAGAGATTACAAACTAAATTTCCCAAATAGGCCAGTTTCAACTGGCATGATAATGAAGTTCTCTCTGCTTTAATCCTTACACAAAACAGGTAACTTGTAGTTGTCGTACACATCCTGAGAGGATGGACAGTGGGAATGAGATTCCCTGACAAATAAAGGACTGCTTAAAAGATATAAAGTGACAAAAAACCACAGAACACAGAAATTAGTTTCAAAACACTGGGGTAGGACGGGCACATCTGACTCCTGACTTCTGGCAAATGGAAAATGGCAAATGGCAAAATGGACCCAATGTGTGCTTTATTTATATCAGAGGACTTCAAAAACCTTCCATTGAAGGTTTTTTTGTTTTTTTTTTGGTACCAGGGATTGAACTCAGGGGTATTCGACCGCTGAGCCACCTGGCCGTGGACTGCCACAGGAGGTTCAAAATGCCAGCCCATCTTTCCCGTGGTTACAGTGCTGAAGAGAAGTCTTTCATGCATTCCACGGATAGCTCCCCGCATGTAGTAACCTCATATTAACCAGTTGGTTAGTTTTCTATTGTTCTGGCTGCCTGTTCTTGCTTTACAAGAAAAATACCTTCAGAATGACCAATCCACCTTTTGTTTCTGCTTTTTTCAGCTCTTTCCTTTTTGTAACATCAACCTCTGCTGCTCAGCTCATAGGAGCCCTCAATTTATTTTATGCAACAAAATGTCCGATTCTAGAATTGAAAATAAGACCCATTAAGATCTTTAAACCAAATGTAATAATTTTGTCCTTTGACACCATTAATAATGTTTCCCAACATTCTATGAGGAGTGATATTTTGAAAAGTATATTAAATCACAGATTTTTGAAACACTTGTCATAAGCCTGTAATTCTATCTTGCCACATGAATGGACTTTCGCTACCAAAATGCTTAGTTTTGAAGTGTCTAGAATGGAAATATTCAACTAATGTGAAAGAGTAATACAAAACAAACTGTTCATGTTGGTGTAATACCTGTAATCCCAGTGACTCTGGAAACTAAGACGAAATGGCAAATCCAAGCCAACCTCAGCAATTTAGCAAGATCCTGTCTTAAAACAAACATATGAAGAGGGTTGAGGATGTCACCCAGGGGTAGAGCACCCCGGGGTTCAATCCCTAGTACAGAACAACAACAACAAAACAAATTTAAAAAAAACAAACCAACCCAGACTGGGTTCTAGCTGGGCGCGGAGGCGCATGTCTGTAATCCCAGTGGCTTGGGAGGCGAGGCAGGAGAATTGCAAATTCAAAGC